>QYTT01069529.1:0-45401 GCA_006980735.1 Dasypogon diadema
TTCTTGTAGGCACTGTTGTGATTATTTGACCCCAAAGTAATGTACCGATTCCAAAGAACATACACCATAGCCATTGGTCCAATGAAAGCGCCTTAGTAAAGAAGGCCATTTTACCAAATTGAACAATAACAGCCTGGAAAATAAGAAAAAATTTATAATTTTTATTTTGAGGCGGTTAGATAAAAACAATTTACTTGTGAAATAGCTGTTCCAATCCAAATTGAGTAAAAAATAGGATTAGTGAAAAGGCCTTGGAACACATTTCTTTGTCCATGAATTTTCCTAGCATTTATTTCATTAAATAATGTCATCATAACGAATGAATTGAAAATGACAGTGAAATGTTGTGTTGGTCCACCGGTAAGGTCTTGTCCGCGACCAGATGGGATATCAAGAATGATATCACCTATAAAAAAATTGAAAACAAGTTTTTGTCACCGTTTGGTTTTTCTTTTTTTTGCTACATTGGTCTCAGAAAATATGAATTCTTACCAACAAAAAGAAGAGCGAATATAATTCCAAGCTGATATAATGCTTGGCCCAGAATATTTTTCATCATTGTGCGTGAAATAAGTGGTTTCGTTCGACCGTACGGTTTTCGTAAAAGTAAATCATGTGTTGGAAGTTCTGTAGCTAAGGCTAATGACGCTAGCGTGTCCATAATAAGATTAACCCACAGCATTTGAACGGCCTAGATTGTTAGAAATTAATATTCCATTAACTAACAAAAAATCCATAATTACCTTAAGTGGCGAGTCTTGAACAGCACAGGCACCAATGAATGCAACAATAACAGCCACAACATTGACTGTCAATTGAAATTGCAAGAATTTAGCAATTGAATCATAAACATTACGCCCCCACACAACAGCTTTAACAATACTACTGAAGTTGTCATCTGTTAGAATAATATCGGAAGCTTCTTTGGCTACATCGGTGCCAGCAATACCCATAGCAAATCCCACATCTGCTTTTTTAAGTGCTGGACCATCATTTGTGCCATCACCAGTCACAGCAACAACTTCACGATTTTCACTTATTTTACTGTCAATAATACCTAGAAAAGGAAGAACAGATTCGATCAAACATTTCTAGTGCTCTCTTTCATTGCTTTTTTATTTTATAGTGAATTGATCCCATATCTTGACTTACCTTTAACTAATGTATATTTATCAGTTGGTGACGAACGCGCCAATACTCGTAACTTTGGCCACACTTTATCAAGAAGATGCTGTTGCACCTGAAAATTATAAGAAACACAAGAATATCATCAGTAATAAAACATCAATATGCTACAATAAATATTACTTACATCCCCATTACTATCACGAATCCTTCTATTAAATTCTTTACCCTCTAGTATAAGGAAGTCTTCACCTGGGCGTATAATGCCACATTTCATTGCAATTGAACGTGCTGTATTTATATTATCACCAGTTACCATACGCACTGTAATACCAGCCTTTTGGCATTTACGTATGGCTTCTGGCACTTCAGGACGGACAGGATCCTCAATACCAACAACACATATACATGTCAAATTACTAACAATGTTATCTTCATCATCCCAATTTGGTTCGTTATCGATATGCACCTCATTAATGGCTGCTTTGCCTGGCACAAAATCTCTAAAGGCAATTGATATTGTTCGAAGGCCATCTGATGCCATCGGTTCAATAACTTCACGTATCAAGCGATCTTGCATATCTCTTGTAAATTTTTCTAATTCACCATTGTGACCATATATAAAAGCGCATCTGTAAAAACAAGAGCAAAATTATAAAACATCTCGAATAACGTTTGGGCAATTTAAACATTTTTCTATCAAAAGTGCGATGACTACGTGTGACTGAGGTGGAGAAAACGCCGAAGGATTTGTTTGTTGGGTCAGAAGTCTTGCATCGCTGTGCCGAATTGGTGAAAATTTTTCCGACAATTTATTAATTTCGAACTGACGTTGCAGCTTTTCTTCTTCTTCTCATAAAAAAGAAAACTGGACATGTCAATTAGAGACTAACGAAAAATCTGATCCCAAATACATAGGCTCATACATAACGTATAGCCTGGATGACAATCGAATACCGAGGGGTATTAAAATTAGTGTATGCAGCAGGTAAAATGAAGAAGCAGTTCGGAGAATTTAACGACGATCTCGATGGATCTGATGTGTTTTAACATGACTACCGAGGTCCCGAACAAGCGAGGAACGAATCCAAGATTAAAATGGCTAAACTCTTGGTAACGTCATCTTTTTCTGACAGTTTAGAATAAAAACAAAGCCAATGTCGAAGTCAAAGTTTAAAGTGTACATTTCTTTCCACTTGGCAATCTTAATCACTATATCCCTACTTTTTATTGGAAAATTCATGTTTAAACGAGATCTTCCACTTTTCAATTGACTATTATGAATTTTTATGGTTAAAAAATTTAACTTACTTTTTAAGTACAATTTCTGATGCTCCTTTAGTATATAACCTGAATCCACCACCAGGTCTTGGTATAACAGTGCTCATTGATTTTCGTACAGAATTAAATGTGTATACCCTAGTAAAAGTCTCTTCAGGATATTCATCTCGTATTGCCTGATAGCTCATTCCAAGACCTTGAACAAAGCCAAGTAGGGCACATTCGGTTTTGTTACCAACTTGAATATAGAGATCACCAGGATTTAAACCAGGCTGTGAAAAAATAATAATAAATTGATTATAACAATTTAGTTAGATCGTTCAGAAAGTCTTACCAAAACACGTGATGTATACGCTGAATTAACAGATATACCTTGCACTATTAAATTACCAACGTGTGCTGGTATATCGGAGAATTTCGGTGTTACTTTACACAGTTTTTCACAAATATACGATTGAACAACGGTCATACGATTTGTTGTTAGTGTTCCAGTCTTGTCAGAACAAATGGCAGTGGCATTACCCATAGTTTCACAAGCATCCAGATGTCTTACTAAATTGTTATCCTTCATCATTTTCTAAAAAATAAATTTAAAAGAAGTGGTGAGACATCTATATCTGTTCCTGATTACAGAAATGTCGTACCTTAACAGAATAGGCCAATGACAGGGTAACAGCTAATGGTAAACCTTCAGGTACAGCTACAACTAATACTGTGACACCAATAATAAGATGCTTTACCAAATTATTGGCATAAGTATTTTTCCACGGTCTCTCCTCTATTACAAAAGTTTTTATACAGAATTGGATGATTAATATAATGACCGTAAGTACGGCTATTGTTGAACCGGCATAACCAATTTGGATAGCCAGTTTCGTCAGTTTCGCTTGAAGTACAGACTTCTCTTTTTTGTGGCTCGTCTCAACAACTTCAGCTTGCTGCTGTACATGGTTACCATCTGGTTCTGGTTTAACACCACTGACAACAGGTCCTGGCGTTGGTGAGCCCATATGACTATTGCTAATTGGTGCTCCACCATCTTCACCTATTTTTTTGTTTTTTGTTTTCATTTTATGTATGTATGGTTTTTTTTGGTATGCATTGGAGCAACGAAAGGAAAGAAAATATACACAATTATTAGAAATCTTATAGTTATTTAACAATTGGTGCAATTTATTTGTTGTCCTCTTTAAATTAATATTCTTAGAAAATTTTAAGCCAATATTACAAACTTGCATTATGCAAACTATTATTTTTTATTGTATTTAATTTACTATTCAAAATTTCTGCCAATTCGCAACGTTTTTGGCTTCTCAATTTCAAATAAAAAAAAAACCTACAAAAATTAAGCGGCTCTAACATTGCTTAAAATAAACTATGAAAAAAAACATATTTTCCTCAAAGAGTGCATAAACTAATCATGCATAAAAATTCTACCTTAATTTCCATCAACGTGGGCAATTTACTTCTTGTAATAGATAAGGCATTTTCAAAAAATTTTTTAGTGAATTTTACTGTTAATTTGTTGTTGATCTGTAGTACTTGAAAATATGTAGGTTAAGCACTTACCTGGTATATTATGGACTAAACCAAAAGAAGCATCGTGATTCTAAATGGTTTGAACTTCAAACCGAATACACAAAAAAGGTATTACTGCAATGAGACCATCCCCACTCGAAAATTTACAATGGGACGATTGTGGTCATGCGAACTTCCGGTTTATGATTAATCCTAGGTATCTGGTAAGTGATGTGGTCTTGTAAACTACAATTACACCTTTGACTCTGGGTAGCTAGTTAGTTAACTTCCAATTAACTTTCTATCAGCTTTTAAAAAATCTCAATAGCTTTTAAGAGACCTCAATCAGATTCTATTAGCTTTAAGCCGTTCTTAGACAATTTTTACCAGCTTTCAAACAGCTTTTATCAGATCTTCAGGTTTCGATAGATTCCAACCCGCTTTAAAATGCCTAGCCACTCAAGGTCAGAGGTCAAACTGTAGTCTGCGGTTAACTACAAACCGAAAGTTCTTATGATATCAATTGCCCCATCTTACATGTTGGGGTGGGGGCGATCTCAATCGTCCTAATTGCAAAAGTGTATACCAAGGATGTCATGAAACTTTTATAACCTACGATTTAAAGTAATACTTGCCCACAGTAAGTCACGTGGCCATCGTCAACTGTAATTGATATGATTAGACTTGAGGGGACATTAGTGTTAGCGAATAGAGAGGCACAAGCGGAAGCTGGGTTGAAAAAACACCTTTGGCAACTTGTATCACAAAAGTAATAAAGGAAAGGAATACCTTGATGTAAGAAGAGATATAAGGTTGTATTAAAATACTCCAGGACAGAGGGCATTCCAACACACAGACACACTGGCCTGAAAATAACCACACTAACTAATATTGGACCAAATGAAAATAACCCAAGAGTCTATCGCAAAGGTAATCATCCGGACAACACATGAACCCGTAATTACGTCTCTTGTCGAATCAGGCTCTTTAAAAAAAAATCACTAAAATTATAGATTATCTGAAACTCTAGATCCCTAAAGATCTCAGGTCTGAAACCTATACCATTATTCTTCACGGTAATAATAATCGCTGGCCTCTCAGCCCATTAAGGGATTTGTTTCAACCACAAGATTACAAAACTCATCTGCTTCCTGACAAATGTTGCAAATGGGTCTAATGAAAAATGTGGGTTGTAAACCACAAAACTGTTACACAATTAGCTTCTAATCATTAGCCTGTTGTTAGCAAAAAAAACTTCGATCACTAGTACATACTGATGAGATTCATTAATTTAATTTAAATTGGATATACTCTTGAAAAATCTTTACATGGATAGAAAATTTCAAGTTCAAGATAGAAGTCCAGAAAGTAAGTGAGTTTCAAACAATGGTATAGAATCCAGAAGAATCGCAACGAACATGGGTTGCCCTGAAATAATAAAATGAGTGGTGAAAGATTGATGGTATACCAAATTAATATACAGGGTGGACTGACTGGTGGTGAATTAGACGTTTGGTGTGCTGACAGGAGTGCTACACCTCATGTAGAGGAAGCTCCCAGAGCCACTTTATCTAGCTTCCTCGAGTTCGGACGCGTTCATCCTACTCTGCTGTAGTTTGTCGCCTGTCGAAAACAAAGAGGGTGAACGCAGGTTCCTGAAGCTAACCAAGGGCAAGAATAACATGTTATTTGAAGGATAGCTGACAGAAGATAAAGAGCCAAAGTGCGAATAATCTTCCAAATCAAATTCCAACACAACATCGAACGTTGCACTCATTTAGGAACCTTGGACATTAAATGATTCAGTCCCTCAATATGGGGGAACAGTCTAAGCCTTTTATCATCATGATGCGAACAGTTCTACAATCTGTATTTTGCCAGGGAAAGATTTAAATTTATTTCGCAATCCACAGGTTACATCCAATAATGCAATGATATTACTGTAGGAACTGGACAATCGTGTCCAGTTTTAGAATTCTCCGAGTACTGAAGTTTACCAAGCTTACCAAATATTTTGCTTTTAAGATAGTACAATAAATATGTATGCGTTTCTTACCGAATACATCCCCGGGAAATTGTATTGTTTTTTCTTTAATATATATAAATTATCTGTAGTACTCACCTTAGTGGATTTTATAAAAACGTTGATAGAAATCGTATGCAAACTTATTTTTTAAACAGAAGAATTAAAATTCTCCATACAATTTTAAAATAACGGAATGTCTTAAAACTTTCTAAGAAAGTGAAGAAATAAATAATGCGAATAATTTCTATTTTGCTGGAAAAATTTGTACAAATAAAAAGCAAACATTCAAATAATTGAGAAACATATTAGATTGCTGCATTTAAATGAATTATTAACACTAGATTTATTTTTAGCTGGATTCTTGAAAATAAAGTATAAAACTATAAAAATAAGTAATAAAAACTAAAATGAAAATTAAATAAAAAAATTAAAAATAAATTCACCTGTTAAACTCTTGTTCTTCCTCTGCTTTTTAGCTTCTGCCAATGCACAAAATTACATGCAATAAATGTAAAACGAATATTAGAAATAAATGGTGTTTTTTAGAGGTATAAATATGATCACGTCGATTTATTTTAATTAATTTTAACGAAAATAAGTATAAGTATAACAAGAAAAATAATGATACCACAAGATAAATAAGAAAGAGGGCCAGAATAATAAAGGCGAAAGATAAAAGAGGGGAGATATTTGCTGTGCTAATCTACTAAATTCAAAAGGAAAAAAGATAGGGGTTTTCCGAATGTTTTCACTATTATATCGGATATCTCAGGCAGATCAGACGATTTATTATGGATATGTAATAATATAAAAACACAGAATACAGAACAAATCAGTAATCCTGTCAGGAACAGCAAGATATTCGAACATTTTATTCACAACTTTGTGATAAATCAAATCCCATCGTGAATCAGTCAGATCCAAATATTAAATTTCTGGACTATGAAGCAGTGTCAGTGTCTCGAGATATCATCAAGAACACCAAACGACGTAGCGTTCATCATATCATAAGCGTGATGGAATTTGACGTAGCGTAAGATTTTGTTTTCATAGAACAATTTCCCGTTCCTTATAAGACTTCTGATTTGGTCTCTATTCTGTGGTAGAGGTGATTCTCAATGAGAAAGAAAATCAGCATATGGCACGCATACTCTTAAATGGCCTATCTCTAAAAGGTTACAGCAAAACAAAACAGAAAGGAAGAGATTTGTTCATCCATATAATACTAAAACAGAAATTATCAATGGTATTACAATAATTCATTCAGTACCTAGAAATACGATAACAAAATTGTGAGAAGTAATAACTGATTACCTCCTTAGTGACACGGGTTGATTTTTCAAACCATATAAAAAATATTACAGATAATTCTTGAAGTGAGGCGAATTAAGCTGTCTCAAATTGTTGAAACTATAAGGATTAGTAAGGAACGAGTTAAAGATTTCTTGCAAATTAATTTACATATGACAAAAATGCATCCACTATGATCGCTAAAAATATTGACACTATTACTACGGCCCTATGCAAAAGCAACATGGTGGAATGGCTGGCAGATTGAAAGGTGATGGGTTGAGCAACGCTGCGGATCGCAGAGCTATTTATTTTGTGATGGAATATGGATCCAGGAATGAGTATGGGCGCAAAAACAACCTGGATGACTCAAGTGGATATACTTTGGAAAATTAAACAAAACTTTGTTGGGTTAGAGAACACATTGGAATCGAACGGAACAGAGAACCATATTTTGGCATTGGGGAAAGCGTGGTGAAAGACCAAATCGGCAGGTGAGTCTAAAAAGAACACTAATATCCATGGGAGAATATGGCGATCTGTCGACAGGATAAGAAATAAATTAGTCTAGAAAAAACTAAAGCGAGGAAACTCTATGAATACATAGCATGGAAACTTTGGATACCACACACAATTCGTACAGATTGATATAAGATTCGTTGTAGTGCCTTTTTTCACGGTGCATCCAAAGCTCATGAGATGCCCTATGATGCTATGCACAGAAGTGGCGGAAAGGAAGGTTGGCATGAGGGGGAAAACAGAAAATGATAATCTATTTCATACTCCTAAAGTTCGGCTCAAGAAAGATTTTTGAAACTTCACGGTTTGGCTAGGTCTTGTTTTGAGGACGAAGGGATGTAGACGGCTGGACGCGCACGTATCACGCGTAGCAATTGCTCTACAAGGAATCAGACCAGAGATTTCGTTTCGGGATTTAGAACTCAAAGAAGCAATGATCCCAGATATATTTCTGAAGCTTAAAAAAATAAAGAAAAGTTCACGTAAATTTGTAAGCTACGTAATAATGCAAATTGATTGTCAAGTGAAAATTTTGTGGAAAATATGTGCACGATAAATTCAATCATTTCAGCAAATCCGAGAGCAGAAAGGGCTGCAGTATTAAAAAGCTATAGTCACCTCCTTCCACGTTCCAAAAAAGTAACATCTACGCTAAAAACCTATTGCAAGTTTTTCTCCAAAAGAAAAAGGTATTGCATAAAACGAAGGATACAGAACAGAAGACATTTCAATTCAAATGGAATTTGAAAGGTAACCAACCTATGAAGGGCATAGCCGATAGGGCACAGAAATTATCAAAATGAAGGGATTATAGAAATAGACAGAGTAGTCGATGGGCAAAACGTATCAATTTCTTTTTTAACACGAATATAACTTTTAATGGAAATGGTGAATGTGTTCGGGATATGTTTTTAGTTTTGAGCTCAAAAGAAGTGGCAGGATTCAGGACGTGTTAAACAAGCAAAATCCAATTTTAGAGACATTTTTATTCCATTTCCATACCCACAACTTTTTTTTCTTTATTTTGTAGATGAGCAGTCATGCTATGCTGAATGATATGGAAGGGTGAACATCATTATTAAACCTCCTGTTCTAGTAATAACATCGCTTGTTATGTATACACACGCCATTACATATATAATATATATAATTTACACAAAAATCCGAAATGCTAAAAGTAAAAAGGAAGAAAAACAAAACACAACAAAAAGAATATTTTATATGCAGAGAAATACTGCTTTGTCGCCATTTTAATCTCTTTTTAATTGTCTTTAGCTCATGAAATTTTAGTTTATATTTCATATTTTTAGTGAAACAAAATTCCAGAAAAAAGGGAATAACACACTTCCATACGAAGGGGACACTTAGAAAATAAGGTATGACGTGGTGCTGGTGGATTAAAACAACAATAATTTTTAAAGGTCCCGTTACAATACTATATTAAAAATACCATGCCATACCTTGGAAAACTTACAACAAACCGCAGGGTTGGTGTAACGAAAAGCTCAACAATAACAATAAAAAAAATGGAAAATAATATTTAAAAATAACATCTTAGGGGAAACAAGTCAATCATTATTAATATGCGGACTCGTAGGGATGGGGTACAAAACTTCTATCGGAAACACTTAGATGTAAAAAAAAAACAACAGAAGAAAAAATGGGATAAAAGGGCAGAAAAACAATAAAGAAAAATACTTTTGGTCTTTTCCTCTTTTTTAGTCAATAGAAAAATAATAATTGAAACGAACTTTTTTTCATGTGAAACTTACCCTTTTTCATTTTTCTAATTTCGGCCTCCTGTTGATCGACGGCCGCTCCCAGTAGGGTAAAAATGATACCAGCTTGGGAATTAACCCCTACGGCAGCAACAACCATTTTACCACTACCCTCCATGACGTGTGTACCCGACAGAACCATCGGATCAGTGTGTTCACCCTTTTTAACATGATCCGATTCACCTGTCAGTGATGATTCGTCAACCTAAATGAAATTACAAAAGAGAAAGAGAGGGGGAGTTAAAAGCAGTATGAAAATAAAAATTTCACAATTCAATGGCGATTACGACAAATAAGGAAAGTATTTATCAATAGCAAAGCAAAAAAAAGATATAAAATCGAGGACCACACAATCTTGACAGTATAAAAAGGACAGCACGTAGTACATGTTTAGCCTAGGCTTTTATAATTTAATGGACATGTTTTTCAGCCGCAAGCATTCTGTCTCACTGACTATATCATTGCCATCGCCTCCTATTATTGATTTGCACTATCTTATTCGTTCTCTCTTTCGTTTGCCTACTTATATATATATATATATTGTATCTTAATATTAGAAATTTAAGTGATTTTAGTGTGTTGTAATGTCTGGGTGGCCACACAAGTATATACAGCGTTGAATACAACATCATTCTTTCGAATGCAGACAAAAGCTTTCTTTGCAGGATCATATATCGCACATACTTGGAGAAGCAAAATAATAAGTGAAGCCTGCAAAGACAGCTTCTATAAGTGCCTCCACGAACAAATAAAAACTCAATTAGTGGCAGTCTCAATAAATTCAAACCGTTGTGTCCCTTTCTGTATGCTAAGTATAATGATAAAATGTGAAATATGCGGTACCAATATAATGCGAGAGTGCTGGTACAGAGTGTCAACTTTAGAGATACTGCAAACTATTTTAGGCAATATATAAGAATGCTTGAAATGTATAAAAAAAATTTCCCTCATATTTTATTACTGTCGAGATTTTGCTCCATTAAATCACTCACCTTCAAGTCATTACTCTGTATAAGTATACCATCGGCTGGCAGTAAATCGCCATATTTGATTTGACATATATCACCGACAACAATATCACCGACTGATATTTGTTGCACCTCCCCATGTCGTATAACAGAAAATTTGTGTTCACCTTCGATACGGCTCTGTAAGCCACGAAATTGTCGCTCTTTCGAATAATCATTAGATGCTGTTACTATAACAACAACTATGACGGATATAAGTATAGCTAGACCTTCAATCCAGCCATAGTGCTCATCCTCATCGGCGAAAGGAGCTATTATGATATTGTTGTTATTAAAATAAGTGTAAAAATCGAAATAATAAATAGTGGTAAAATATTTTATTATACTTACGAGCATCATCATCGGCGGGTTTATAAAACGATAGACCAAGTGATACTATTGCAGCTACTTGTAAAATTATAAGTGTAACATCTTGAAGCGCCTCCCACACTAATGTCAAAAATGTTTTTGGTGGTTTCGGTGGTATAACATTCGACCCAAAAGTTTCACGTCTATGCTCGATATCTGGCCTTGACCCGCTCAATCCTGGAAATATTATTATTTTGGTTCATCAAAACGCGCTATTATACAAATTGATCATTGTTATTTATATAAATACAAAACGAAACAAAATAAAATGTAGCAAAACCTTCTTTAATCCTACAAGCTTTAACTGCTGGCTTAATAATAAAAAATGGAAATCTTATCAAACTCCTTGGGTACCTTCACGTAAAGCCGGAATGGAGTGAAACTGGAATACTAGGGGACATATTCCTCTTCATGTAACTGTTATTTGAGCTTAGCAATAGTTATGGATGTGTAAAGCCATCTGTTTCTAAACAAATATTGTTACTGCGCGTATTAATGAGTATGTCTGAAAAAATAATGGTGTCCACAAATTTTTACAATTAAGTTTTTGAGAACAAAGTTGCTGTTGAAAAAATTTGCAACAGTGATCGCTTCACTATCCGCTAGAAGAAAGCAGTCTAGAAGTTAAGTCAAGACATATTGGAAAGTCAGTACTTACTTCCTCAATGAGTAATTGGTAAGGGTCTCACAATTTCTAGAAAAACCTTATCGGAAGGGTTGTCTGCCGTGTCGGTTACAACCACGCTTTGGCGTCTTGGTCGTTATAGCTCTTTTATTTCGTTGGCATTTGAGATATTCCTAAATGTGATTATTTATGTCTTTCAGTTTATTGCTCCAGCGGTAATATCAACGTATCCTCTTATAAATCTTATATGTATACCTCCATATATTATCCCAACGGAAAGTCATCGGTACTCTATGAGGGTAGTCATTTCAAACTAACTGTGTCTATAACACCTGGCTTTCGCAAGTTATTGATACAGGAGCAGTTTTAGCATTTGATACAGGAGCGGTTTTAGCCGAGGTGTTGGCGGTTTTAATTTCTCCTAATCCCTTTCGAATTTGTTTGTTGGGTGGCTGAATCCGACTGTCTTTTCAGCACACATGTGACGACATTAGGTCATAGCAAATTTGACAACACGACAAAGTCGGCGACAAAAGTTTGGTCAAAAACCAAATTTTATCGTTGTCACATGTTGACATTTGTGTGAGATAAAGAAATTGAGAAGGAAATTAGTTTTATGAAGTACTAATAATATACCAGAAAGCTTTAAAAGCAATTAAATTCACTTTAACATTGAAATTACTTGGCACCTCATCATATTTTCTACTGCATTTGCTTTCAATTGCTGAAAATAACAGCGACAATGTCGTTTTCATTGTATTCAATTCCCAATATATTATTACGATAACTGTTGATGAAAAAGTCGTGTCGTATTCATTGTATTTCAGGCTGAAAGGATTGGTTCGGAGAAATCAGGATATCTCAATAATGGTGGTAAGGTTCAAACAAGTTTCAGCTCTAGAAGGAATTTTTCGCATTCAGTTAACGACCTGAACTTTATGTTCTTCCTTAATAATTTATTTAATGCGTCAGCCATTTTCGCAAAATTAGGAATAACCTTTCTATAATAATTATCGAATGCTAGGAGCGATTTAACTTTGGAAGGGTCAGAACTTGCTCCTTCTACTGAATAATATGACAGAGATAAAACTGAATTGAGGAGATAAAGACGACTTAAATATGTTAACCTATCCAGTTATATTTTACTTGCATGGTATATTTTAAGAGAAGTAATAAAAGTTAAAGTCATTCTACATCGAGAAATTTGATTTGGTCGTCGGCACTGCAACTCAATGCAACGCTCATGTTCCTACATAGAAAAGCTCAGCGTTGTTTTTGATGGAAACCATAAGACTTAAACGGCAGGTAATTGTATTTTCCTTAAAAATCGTATTCCGGTAGTTCCTATGCTGTAAATTATATAGACACTTATGTTCCCTAACCTTTTCTATTAATTTTTTTTCCATTATCATCTCACGAACTCTGCTGATTGTTTTGAATGTCAAAACTGGTACAGAAATTGGTAGCATTATTTTTGATTATCATGTTCGCCTACCTGCGTTTTCGATTTCGACTTTAAAATTTATCAAAGCTGAAACTGACGACCAAGTCGATGCCCCAAATCGGTATGTAGAAGAACAATTCAGTTAACATGCAGTCAAAGCTGACGAAGTCAAACTTTTCGACGTAGAAAATTTATGAAAAATAAATTTTAAGCCAGACTTGGAGAATATGGCAGAATGTCAAACGAAACCCTGGAAATCAGGATGTATCAAAAGCTAAATAGCGAAATGTAAAAACATAAAACAATTCTCTAGACGAGATTGAAATTCGAAAATAACTAACTCAAAACCAAATTGGCACATAATTGAAATTTTCTAATTTGTTCAGATTTGAACTGCATCTCGGTCTGATAGAATCGGTTCGTACTGGACTAAACTGTGACTGTGACTTGTGATGGCGCTAAACTTAAATTTATGCGGCCGCCTTATATTGTTCGCACCAAGAGAAAAATTCTAAAAATAATTCAGTTCCATCGTAAATGCGTACAAAAACACACAACAAAACAATAAAAGAGTAGAGTTTTGTCTGCTGGCGTTGTGTAGATCGGAAAAAATCTGCTATCAATTAAAATTAGTTGCTCCCTAACAGGCCCCAAAATCTTGGAGTGATAGAGGAAACAGAACCAATTTCAAGGTATTTTCCTCCAGCAGAAAATTTTTTAATTGGAAAATTTTGGGAAATGTTGTTCAATAGAAAAACAGATTAGTGTTTCCATCTGTCTTGTACGTTACAAAGGAGTAAAATTATCATCGTGTGAGCCTATAAATATTTTTTATAGCTGCTTTTAGCCTTAAAGATACAGAACTGTGGTATTTTACAAATTTTTACGGGGAGAGGAAATTTTTGACGATCGGACAATTGCAGTAAAATTCAAATATATTATTTTGATGGTTTGAACCGACTAGACTCATCATCCGAGATTTTTTCCTTTACTTCTATGCAAATTTCAAATATAGGAAGAAGAGCGCTGGCTTTCAGTTCTATTTATCTTGAACTTTAAAACGTTCAGGTTCACGATGAATCGATATGACAATGAAATCATAACAGTGCTATTTATGCTTTTTTACCGGTGTGCCGGCAAATTAGACTTTTACTTCTTCAAGCATCAGCAGATCTCAGTAAATGGATAAAATCTGACATGAGATCTAATTTAATCTTACGAGTCTCAGGCAGACCAAATCTTCTATTTATATATGCAATTCGCCCCTGCTAAGATCAGAGGCACCATGAAAATATTTTTTCGAATCGATGACAAAAAACGAGAGAAAAACTAAATATGAAAGAAAAGAAAATGATTTTTTTTGTTTTAACATACCTTCATTCGGTGATGTGTATAATTTTTTACATATTTCTTGCACACCCCCGAATTCATTAATTTTCGCTATGCCCTCCCTACCCCGGTGCTCCATGAGCTCCCGTAATTGCTTAAGAGAGATTCCATATTGCGCCGGTCGTCCATCTATCGTGGCCATTTGTTACGAGAATATCTGAAAAAAAAGAAAAAAGACACAATAGAGAGCGAATTACATTTTTTGACAGCTATAATTGTGCAGAAAATCTCATCTCTGTGTACAAACAATTGTGACAAAATTTTGCACTCCAATTTCTTTGGTCCATAAAGATGATATCACCTTTAAAAACATATCTCAATACCCCTCAATACACTTGTCTTACGGAGCAATAGTATTACCGTCTATAGTTGAACTGATTAATTGATAGCACAAACATTTGACAATACTATCGAATTCGGATTAAAGCCCATTCACACTATTCGAAGAGCTTCAACTCTATTAAAATTCTAAACAGCAGCAATATAAATTATTTGTGCCACTTGGTGTTCGTCATTCCACTTTAATTCGTAATAAAATATATTGAGGAACCGTTGACTGTCAAAAACAATTCGTGTATTCGTGTATAATCTGATTGAAGATTTATAAAAAAGTACAGCGGCTGACTAATTACTAATTAATGTATAGGCATTCGAGTATTATTGAAGAAGTCAATTAAATCGATCACCCAACATGATTAAATTACTCAAAATATCAGTAACAGAACAGTAAGAAATTCTTGTCGATGTGAGCAATGGAATAACTCGTAAAAACGAATAATTTATATTTACTCGAGTAATGAATATTAGAATAAAATAGCGAGAAATTAGAAATCCTAAATGATGCAAGTGTGAAACAATATCCAAGCAAACAAGAATAAAATATAATAATAAGACAAGAATAAAATATAATCAAAAAAGTATATAATGCTGAAGAAATATTTAGATAAATATCTCTATAACAAAATCGATATAAACACTCTAAAGCTGACTCCACATTAAACTAGTTGGTCTAGCACAAATAGTCAAAATTCCATTTAAGCTGTACGACTGAAAAGTATTGTTAAAGCAAAAAAGGTTTTTCTTTCTATCATGCAGAATAGATACGAACTTGCCTGCTCGTGCTTGACTGATTGATGCAGTGTGGGTTCAGTCTAAGAACTCTTATACAATTTGGTGACATTGTAATCTCTAAAGGGTGCTTTCCCCCACTTACTATCTTCGTTATGCAAAAGGGGCTTCGTCTGTACTTAGCAGGAGCTTGATTAAGGCGAAGCTTGATGTAGCTTTCAGGCAAAAACCTTGGGTTTCAAATGGCAAATTAAAGGTCTGAAAGCCGGAGGTAAGTTGATTTCTTTAATTCCAAAATTAACTTGCCCTTTTCCAGAATTAATAACTCGCGACTTAGTTCCTGAGACATATTCGTTTCAACGATGCGCGAAGAGACTAGAGTTCCTGCCGCTGTTCCTAACGTGAAATAGTTGGCGTGGGCTTAATACCCTAGACAGACGGTATACTCGAATGAGCATTATGACGTCAAGTAATTACGATTACGTTCAAGGAATTCCATACAAGCAACCCGGGAGTCATTTTAACACCAGAATGATCATTCGAGTGCGCCGTGTGTCTGGGGTATAAGGGAACTTGAAGAGGAATCAATGGACACCCGCAGGGATCTCCATTTTTTATCAAATTGACTTCAGATTCTAATCATAGCTTCCTCTGAAACAAGCTGCTCTGTAAAATGCAGAGAGGTCCTTTAGTGGAACGGCTAGAAGGTTTTGATTATCAATCTAGGAAAGCAGAAATTAAGGTTGAAAGGAAAAAGCAAGCCCTAACCACCTATCCCTTTTCTTTTTTGAGATAACCTATCTCGAAGTCAACCCTATTCCGCATCTCTTTCTACGAATAATAAAAGGAAAATTGTTGGTAACAAAAGATTCTTATTTAAAAAGATCTCGACAAAAAAAATATTGTAATATGTCTCAATTGATTCAAGCTTGTGGAATCCAATGAACCATAGGAAAAAGCTTACCATATATCTAGTTGAGCTCCATGTAAGTGTAAGTCCATGGTTGATTGCTCTTTTGAAACGTTTCAAACTCAGGCAGTTTTTTGAATTTTTTAGCGAATTTTAAGAAGACAGCATTTCAACTGTGGGTTTGTGCATTTTGACACATTTTTTAATAATAATTATAAACATATTTAATCAGCCTAATTATAAGAATTTTCCACCTAAAGGCAGGTAATATTAACTATAAAAATTGATGCTGAAATACAAAAAAGAAACCTTTAATGTTCCCAAAAATTAAGGATTACGGACAACAACCAATAGGGAATTAACGTAAATATAAATAAAAGGGGTTCAAGAAAACATTTCATTTACATTTTTTAAACGTATTAGAAATAAATTGCCAATATTAATCCTAATCAACATATATAGTACTGAGATTAAACGTAATTTCGATTGTCCACGTGTAGTAATGAAATAATAAACGGAACTGACAACTTACTATTGTACGGGATAATTTCTTTCATCATAAGTTTTGTTTATGTTGTTTATCGTCTACTTTAACTATTGTATCTTACTTTTGTGAATTTAGCTTGTATTTATATCTTAATTAATTAGACTTTGTGTGAATTGTGCGGCGTCCATTCCTTATTCGTAACGAGAATATGCAGGAATCTAGAAATCTATTACATGGTCGCCTACCCGGTACTAGGGGGAGTGCAAAAAGTGAATCCTGAACGCGTTAAAGCTGTCCTGAAAGAAATCGAAGGATACCTTTCTACAACTATGACTGCAATTAATTTTCGCACAGGCATATCTCATCCAACAGCGCACCACCTCCTGCGAGGAGAGGTTGACATCCTTACACTTTAGGAAGGTTCAAGATTTGCTGCCTACAAATTATAAAAGACAGATCCAAATGCTAAGAAGAGCTGCAGAAGATACCGAATTCTTTGTACCAATTGTCTAATTTTAGTAGAAATGGCGTTTGTGATATGCACAATTCGTTGTCACAATTTCCAACAAAGGTGAAACGGTGAGATCTATTTAAATTAAATTAAAAATTTGTTCCCGTCACCTGGAAGATATTAATTTGGTATGGAATGTTTTTCAAAATGATGGAGCTCTATGCCTCTAGATAAGATTTGTTAGAAGCTATATAAACCAAGAGCAAATGGATTGGATGTGGAGTACCAATAGACAGGCTTTTAAGGTCCTCAGGACACAAAGAATATTCTTCCTTGCACGAATAACAAATTAAATTAACTGAAGACATTCAAAAACTAAGAATTTTTTTAACAAGATGCCTTATGTGCGTTGCGCCTAAAGGTTGTCTTTTTGAATATTTGAAGTAATGAAATAAATAAATCTTTTTTTGATCTTATTTCAGTTAGTGTACTTGACTTCATAGCTAAGATAATAAAAGAGAGAGTTGAATGCCAGTACAGTAGAGATTTTTAAGACTGGTACTAACATTTTTTTCTATGCGATCATAAAAAACTTTTAACCAGAATGATAAAATTTTTGAACAAAACCTAAAACCTAAATAAACACCCTGTATATATACCTAAAATCAGATAGAACGAGAAATAAGTTCCAAAAATCATTCGACTCCAGAAAGAGAACTTTCTGTGTTGCTATGCACCAGAGGTGCAAAATTACAAATTAAATACTTTTTATTTCTCTTTTTTACCCAATTTTCTCACGTTTTTTGCTTATTTAATCGCTACTAAAGGAAAGTTACATTTTTTCACATGAGTCCGTCTTGTTACCCGTGGAATGAATGCTTATTATCGTCGAATCTCCTCTACTGGAACTGGAATCCATGACAACACAAATCGTACAGAAATTGTATGAAATTTATAAATATCTGGATAAAGGGTCACATGTCAGGGGTATAGTTAGGCAAGCTAAATATGGATGCAAGGAAAATATGGATTCTATTTAATTGTAACTAAAGGTCGCAGTTGTCAAAGTCTAGGATTAATTATCATTTGTAATCGCGTGCTCCGAAGTACAATAAACTGCTTTAATTTGATTACTTGATAGATGACCTGGCAGAATTGAGTAAATGGGAAAAACAATGTAAATTAACAGAGGAATCTTCTCAAACTTGAGGAGAAGGATTGTAAGTAAAAACTTACCCCTTAATGCTATATTTTTATTTATTTGAATCTGTATAGCGCTGCTAAACTCCATACTACAAACCTAATAAAAATTTTCCAAAATTTAATAAATCGTGAGCATCATTCATCTCTAACGAGAGCATAAACATTTATCTTACATTAGTTAATTTGTGTCTACAAAAAATATCTGAAAGTATACACAAGTGCCTCTTATACTTCACGTTCCAATTAAGAACACCTCTGTCAACCGTAAATTATTACTGAAAGTTTCCAAGAAAACATTATCTTTTCTATGAGTTGTATCTTTTATGCTCCCCTTCTTGTCTCTATGTAAAATAAAAATTTCATCAAAAAGCATAAAAAGGAAAAGCAAAGTAAGACAAAGAAAATTCTCAATTACTCGACAAAATTAATAATCTCGTCTATTTGAGTGCAAGCACGGTTAGGGGTGGATACGATAGGATGAAGTACAAAATATTAGTGGTTAACAATAGAATGAAAGAGGATGAAATGTGCCAGCCAAGGCAAAGTAAATTTACTTCTTAGCGTGCAATCAAATGATAAGAAAATGAAGGAGTCTAAAGCAGTACACAGTATAATCGATTAAGAGACTAAACCAATTTCTTTAATGCAATTATTAAAGTTCAGTATTCTTTAATGAATTAAATTATTAGAAATCAAAGCCGTTGAAAAAATCAATTAGGGGAGGACACCAAAAGATTCGAAGGACTCTGACAAGATACAATTTTGAGTTATAGAACACCAAAGGCTCTGCATATGAATGAATTTAAAGAGATACATAGGTTTACAGACGGTATAAACACGGTAAACCGAGCTATCATTAAAATGGCAAAAAAGTAGGATGAACTAATGCCTCTTCAATTATCATATTATTAACACTGAGGGACCACAGGTGTCCATGCTGTCTCCTTATAATCTGACCCTATTTACTAACGACCTCTTCTTCCTTTCTCCTAATCCAGTTCATACCTTTGCAGGATCCAGCACAATTTTGCGTACCAATTTGAATGAGTTGATGTCTCACATGGACAACAGGAAAGTACACGTAATTGTACCACTTAAGAACGGCATTATAAGAGTTTGACCTTCGAGGAGAGAACAGAGACAGAGCGAAACAACAGAGAATATTCCCATGATATCTAGGTGTAGCCAAAAATTTTCTGAATGTGTGCATATTTGACAGCTTCAGCTAAAAATTTCCATACAAAATTTTGCTGGGTTAACCCAAGCTATCACTTTTTACACTGTAAAATGAACCGGAATTTCTACCTGTTAATGAACAAATGGCTTCATTTTTGCCTCGTTGTTTCCGCTCCTTTTCCATTGTATGCTCCAAAAATTTGGCCCATAACGGTGACCAAGAGGGCTAAGGTACGCATCTACAAATTACCATCTCATTGGACGCGGGTTCGACTCCTGCAAAGTGCACGGTGACTTATTTGGGTACCAATGGTTGAGGCAGTTCTATTGGCGAGAAACGTACTTCCTATTCCATTGGGATATGGCACAGTAAAAATTTCATTCCAAAAAACTTGCAACACTTTTTAGATTAAAATTTCCCAATCTCTTTTACCCTAAAAACTCCCCTTCGCCTAAGCTCTATAGTTCTTTCCCAGTATTTGACTTTTTTTTTCCTTTCATCATAATGTAATATCAGCAAATACTCCTGAACTTTAGCTACATCATAAAAAAAAAATATTCTGCCCACACAGCAGGGTTCCAAATTGACATATGTTCTGTGAGGAGAACCAATAATGCTAGAGCAGAATGAATTATATACATATGCTGAGAATGTGAAAACAAATCGATTTCAGCATGTCCGTTTGTCCGTCCGTCCGTCTGTATATACGATAACTCGAGAATGAATTGAACTAGAAGGCTGAAATTTGGTATATATTACTTTCAGAAAATTTGTAGATCTGAGTTTAGGCCGACATATTGAATTTTTGGATTATTGGGCATAATTCGAAGGGCAAGCAAGCTACCACTTTGAAATCACAAAATCTGTTTTTGAAACTTATTCTCAAGAGTACTCAATAAATGTTCATGTCGAGTACCTCAAGGTTGCACTTTGTATCCTATTACATATTTTATACTATTATATTATGTTTTAAGAGGCTTATTCCAATCAGTAAATTTTTTATCCAGATGGACTTTTCGCCCTCATTTTCCGCGTTTTAAAACTATACTCTTCAAATGTGTGTGCGATAAAAGTGTTCTTTTACCAGAAACTGTAGCAAATAAATCTGCAGACCCGCGCCTTTAACACAACTTGGCTACCAACGTGGGATTTATATTTTATTATTTTTTTTTAAACAAGTTGCTATGCAGTGTTCTTAGTCAGTGTAATATGATTAGATACTAGATAAAGTGTCCTTCAGATTAAAAACAGCTTCTTTAACTCTGGAAATTTTTTAAATATGTCCTGAAAACAGGAGCAGGATAATCATAAACTCACTGGAAATTCATCTTTAATTAACTGAGTACTAGGAAAAATGCACGTTTTTATCTCTACAAGGACTTGAAAATTTTATTTACTAGTCCCCGTGGAGGTGGTGGTATGGTATACACGCTGGAGAATTATATTTTAATCTGTTTAGATGCATTTCTATAATTTTTTATGCTTGAAAGTGAACTAGTTGTGATATAATAAGCGTTTTGCAGTTTACTCATATGCAATTAGTAAAATTTTCTGCACTTACATCAATCCTAAACTACACACCTGACACATTAGAGAATGAGTGGTTTCGTTGATAAGCACTTAAATAATTCCCAAATGTGCATATATGAAAACGGTTTATAAAAGGTCTGGCACATGCAATTACAGCTGAATCTATGCAGAATACTTAGATACAAATTTGAGCTGGATTGCATAGTATGTAAGTAGGCAAACATTTTTTAGGAATCAGGAATTAAGAAATTTACTAAACGTAACTTCAGCAAGAGATACGCAGTGCGGTTCAAGTATTCGTAGCCTCGAGCGGTTGTGATTAAAATTATCTGAAATTCTTTTCCTACCTGATACCCTCAACTTTTTTTAAAAAGGGGTTATTTCTTCAGATGAATACAAGTTTAATATGAAAATCTTAGATGGACTTGTAAAACTTTGGCGGTGAGCTTAATACAATACACACGGAAATAGGAGGGGGTGATTCGAATTGTGTTATAGCTTTGAAAAGTAGTGGATTTTTAGTGGGATTAACTTTAAACGATGGAGCAAATATAACACTTTCATCTGAGTGCAAAAATTAAAAGTCAAATTCTTCCCCAGAAACATCGTCTGTCCCACTTAATCTGTGAAGTTCTGAGATAAATGGTTTGGGGAAAACTTTCATAATATAAAATTCCCTCCCATTAAACATTGTAATCAACAATGTAATCTTTACATATCTGAGTCAAATAATTCTAAAATATTGTTAACACCAAGTGATTTTCTGAGGATTAAATAGTGCCGCTTGCGACCTGCAGTTCTCAAAATCCAAAATAAGAAAGCATTTGTTATTAGTGAAAAAGTCGATAAAAAAACTGATAAAATTTCGGCACGCAAGAAATTAAATTAAATAAATGTACAAAACTACTCAGTACATAGAAAGTGTAAAAGGTTGGATCCACAGATTATTACAGAAAACGTGCTTTCCTATTCTGATTCCATTACATACACATTCAGATCCCTTGTATAGCCTTTAAAATTAAAAAAAATATTTGTCAATAATTAAGCAAAGTGCAAATCTCACTAAAAATAATTCCATAAAAACTGAATAACACTGCACAACAAAAAGTCACCAACTATACGTCAACATGACATTTGTCAAATGTGTTTCATTTCTCGTTCCAATGTGACCTAAATGGGGCAGAAATGTTTCACGTTTCTAATTTTGAAAATCTGTTGTCAGTTTTTCAGTTAATAATATGAGATACTGTCTAGTATCTCGTTTTTACAAAATCAAAAGTCAAATTAAATTATTCTCAATTATACAAGGCATTAATTACACAACATAATCCTAGACACACACACTTCTTACTCGCAATTGGATAACCCTATAGGAAAGGCGTAGAAATGGAATAGAAGCAGAAACCGACATTGGCGGCAATTTTAAAAAAGAGCAGAAAGAAAGTATGTAACATGCATTGTTTTTTTTTAAGTAGACAGGGTGCTGAAATATAAATTTCAAATATCATTCTAATAAAGCATTAGTTCGTACGTACAGTGTTCATTAAACTCTTTTAAGAAGTGCTTCTGGGAAAGAATTTTTGATTTGAGAAGCTAAAAATAATTTAACAGGAAACATTTAATTCTCATTCAGAGTAAAATTAATATGGGGTTTATATCTTCTAGCACAAATCTATTGCGAACTCCTTCAATCGTGTCGTTTTTTAAATAAGTAAATACACTTTTAAACTCATTTCGTGCCAATGCATAGCCTGCAAAATGATAATCTTGCTTTCGGTTTCGGCAGTTGCTTGGATAACTCAGTGTTAAGAGCACTCGACCCAAAGTCAAGAGGGGCGCTGATTCGACTGTAGACTCTTTTGTTAATGAATATTAAAGACTCTAAAACCGCGACACTAGCTACTCTAGCAAAATATGTATACGTAATTATGTAAAGTTACAATATAGATGGCACAAAATAATATAAAAGGTACAAAAAGCAGTATCAAAAAGGCACAAAGAGGTCAACTTTTATAGAGTTTTAGTAACAAAAGCAACAAAGATACAGGGACTTATTCGTTGTTGTCATTCCGAGAACAAAAAAATGATACAACATGAATACAGTGGAGAATAGAGCTAACCAATGCCTTTAAATAGTGGCATGGGACAACGAATAAATAACTAGCATTGAGGCTGAATCTATCAGATACATCCATAGCTGCAGTAGATTAGCAGCACAGTTCTAATGCATAGCAGCTCTTTGGATTCTTCTACTAAAAGCTTTCCCTAGCAGAGACAAAGTACAGTGCATATGACCGGGAACTTCTAAATACCCAGTAGGAAATGTCTTCGTTATATCACGTATTGATGCATTACGTTTTAGTACATTATTTTTTCATTACTTAATCCATTGAAGTAACTGTAAGTGCAAAAGTAATGTTCAAGTATTCAATTTTTATTGCCATTCTATTTTATTCCATTGTTCTGATAAACATTCGCTCAAAATTAAAAAAACAAAAACGAATAAATAGGAAAACGCGAATTTTTGTGGTGCAATACCCTTTACATTACCCTCTCATTATTATTCTCTGTTACCTTACCCTTTGCATTACCATGCCACTGATGCTAGCGATTTCTATTATTCATTATTGCCACTGGGATAATATTTGTTACAACATCAAATATCACGAAAGTAGACTTCGGAAACGAAAACTAGCGAACGCACACGAACGTGATTTATTTCTAAAAGCATACAAACGCACACGAACGCATATGAGTGTGGCCAATTCGCTCATGGGCGCTAAATCAAAAGGCTTGAACCAAAACCTTCGAAACTACAAGCCATGCACAAGAAGAAGAGCGAGAACATTGAACTCTTTTTTATGAATGCTTTAAAATAGACGAAATTGGGCTTATATACTGCATCAGCCCATGTACTGCTATCTTTAAGCGTTCATAAAAAACAGTTCATATGTTAGTGCTCAAAGTCAGTTCATGGCTTGTAGTTTCGAAGGTTTTGCTTGAACACTTGATTAGGTTTGCACATTTTTACGAACGCACGTGTACACAAGTTTTTACCAAATTCCTCGCGAACTATGAGTTGTATCGCACATGAGTGAATTAAAACCACAAAGCCTATCTGAAAACTATTACGATGTAGCATTCAACTCTACAATACTTCCATAACTTCCAAATTTCTTGGTCCTTCAACGCTTATTCTCCTTATCTTAGTGTCAATCACCAAAAAGCTAATTGAACAATGGCGGAACATGTGTACAAGTATTATTGAAAATACGAGAAAAACGTAGAAAATACTAATGTTTTCCTCAAGAAATAAAATTCGTCATTAGAGAATGCCTAAAAGTATGGAAATGCCATCACTCCGTTTTTTATTTTCTCTTAAAAAGAGGCAAACATTTCCAATTCCCCTGTCCATGTGATGGGGAGGGGGGAGGGGCGCAATTCTGTATGTATTTCGAGAAGAGCTCTGCTTACGCACTTATTGTTAAAACTTTGTCAATCCCCTGTAAATGCCCACATCCTATAAGCTTTTTCCTTGCGTAAGACCTATATATCACCACCACTTTACCTGTCCCTCCACCTCTTCTTCTCCACAAGTAATTAAATATACTCAGATTTTCCTTCCTGTTGGGCCCCTCATCTAATTGTGTGGTGGCTTTACCGAAATCCTGGTAGAGGAAATCTTCCATATTTGCTTAAAGCCTAATTTAAGAGGAAACTTATAATATTCTCCCCCCGCACCTTCATAGCCACCATAAATGTTTTCCCTGTTGTTTTTGCTGATGCTGCTATTGTTGTTGGTGTACTGTGGAAAGGAGACAGTCAATGGGATTTCTTGGGTTTTGCAAGGACAATAGCTTTCCAAAGTCTTTAAGTCACTCTGTTTTGAAAATTATATGAAATTTTCAAAGGTGAAGATGAAGTGATGTAGGGAGGATAAAACAGTGCAAGGAAGTTATCTAAAAATATTTAGAAATCCCATCGAATCCACACGACCACAAATATCTGTTTGGCGGTATTAATATCCCAATGAGATAATGAGTCAGATCTATTGAAAGTCCACATTTCATTACTTCGCGACAGCCAGCATAATTTTAAACTCCAAAGCTAGCCCCAAAATAAGAAAAACGAAAATAATCTCAATTTTCATTATATTCCTGTTTTCCAAATCAAAGTGAACTACATTTGGCCCCCAAAACTGGATATCACTCACTGTCGTCGACACACTGAATTCCAACTCTGGTATAACACATCGAGGAATGCTGTTAATGCCATTTCTGTCAGGTAGTGGAATGCAAGAAGCAACTAGAAAAATTTGGGACAAATCAGAAAAAAACAGTCACGTGAAATAGAAGAAATTCTCAATCAAGCTAATGCACCAAACCATACTGCAAGCCACTTATAGGCGTCTGCTCATTACCTGATTATCTTTACTATACCATGGACTTGTTGTGTCCACTCGCTGTGGTCTCCTGGCAATTGCAACGAATTCATGACATGAGAAGTAAAGCAGGTGGTATTGACGAGTTTAGAGCTCATTTTGAATTCTTGCCATGTTTAATTCCATGCCGAAGGCCAAATACAGAACACTTTTAAACTACCTCCTGTCCAGCAATCAGAGGTGTGGGTCTGTATGGGCCTGTGTATGGTGAATACATTGGAATTGCACCCATTTACAGCTGGCAATTGATTAAAGATTACAAAGTCCAAATTGCCGGAAAGAGAAAGGAGCGAAAGGGGTAACAGATTTGGGTTAAATACCTACAGAAATGAAGTGTATATGGCTTCATAGTTAGTGAAATTCTGCTGCATATGAAATAAAAATTGAAGGCTTAAATCGCTTGCATATCACCATTTTACCACCCTCACCAATAATCTCCCACTCCACTATGTTTTAGCTGCGAAAGAGGTTTCATGACATTAACTTAAGACCTCCTCTTCTTTCTCTTCAATATATGTTTTGCATGCATTCTGTAGAGTATAACAGTTACAGGTGTGTGCCTGTTTCCTAACATCCTAAATTATTGTTTTTCCTTTTTGGATTTCTGGGAGCTTTTGATGCAGGCTAAGTGGAAAAAAGCAAGGGGAAAACTAGAATACTACTTCAAAACAGATCTCTTCATTTTAAAATAATATCGAACTTTTAAAAACTACGGCAACTCTCTAAACCCGCTACAAGGATGAATGATTTTATGGTCTTCGGTTACTATCAAGCCAAACTATTTCTAGAAATCGTTATCTCGATCAATCATGCTGATAGTTGATCATCAGCTAGGTGTTTACTTGTCGTCTAATTCCAAGAAAAACACTAGCATAACAACAGGTAAACAATACACATATCCGTTCGGCAACCGAAAGGCAGGCGCTATCAACTGCCATGTGTATAAATATACGGTTCTGCGCCAGTCGTTACCGCATATTTCTACTTCAATTTCTACTGACGGCACCCACACGGAATGATAAACTAAATTGCATAACTATACGATGATGGTATTAGCTGACAAATGAATGGTGTAGTCCAGGAATAAATTATGTACTGTACTGCCCATTCTCACATTCCATTTTCTGATCCTCTCTATTTCACGTGTTGACGCCTATATAAGGTGATAGAAATGGATGCTGCTAGAAAATTGGTCAGGGTTAGGCGGGTAGATGATAATACACAATCAGCACAGTCTATGACGCGAGAAGGGTGAGTAATTCTAGCTTCTATGTCATCTGATGATGGAATTTCGATGTTAGTCACTCGCAGTTTTATGAATGAGCAAAGAAAAGTGTAACCACTGTCACCAGCTAAATGCAGTGCTAAGTGGGCTAACTAATGTTTTACACACAGACGTTAAACAGTCCTTGAGTCTTATGCAATTAAGGTGACGTCTTTTAGTGATTACTTAGTGATTTCGGAGCAATTCCTGAAGTAATCGGGAAGATGATAAAGCGAGCTCACGACTGGACACAGTTAATCCCACTAATATTCACATGACACGTACAGCAGGTTAATTGAGTGTAATGGCCCGAGAAAAATACTATCCATTTGGGAGCAACTAGAGAAGGGACTTGTTTTGAGTGATATATTTCCATATAAGCTGACAGGGGAGATAGGTATGTCTAATGATTTACATGACCTATTTCACCTGTGGTTGCTGGACTTTTACTTGCTGATAAACGAGAATAGTCTCCGTGAAATGACGTCATATGGTGTAAAACTGCCGAGATATTTTATATGAAAATCAGGTGAGGGAAAAATACGTTTTGTGAAGAGATGTTTTTTTACATAGGAGCTCCAGCACTCTTCCAGCAGCCAAAAATCTACATCATCTATATCATCTACATTTCTGCATCAGTTTGAGATAAAAATAGATTTGTGCGTATCTTCTATGCTGCCGGAAAACCTTCTTTTCTATAATAGAGAACGGTGAAGGGCCCTTCTTAACATTGGCAATACTTTCTTCGATGCCATGGGAAAAGCAGCCATCAAGAAGGGCATAGAGTCTTAACCAGAAGGATAATAGCTAATATGGCAGATGAAACAATCGTCATAATAATCACCACAGGTTGGTGGCAGGGAAAGTTTCTGTCCACTTGGTTATATTCCCTGATTGTAGGTGAACTCCTTTAGGAGTTGCCCAAAGTTTAAGTTGATAACCACAATTATGCAGATAATCTATTAAAAAAACATAAAATATATAGAATCAGCCTTAGGCTGATTACTTGATACCCTATATGAGATAAATAAATACAATTCATCTCATAAAACTCTTTTGTGCAAAATTTTAGAGTGATAGGTTGCTTCTCCTTCGAATTATGTCCAATAATCCAAAAATACAATATGGCGGCCCGACCAAAGAGTGGGAGAATATGAGCAATTTTGATTTTATTGGTTAAACGTCTCATAAAACTGCTCCTTACTAAATTTGAGCTATACGTTGTTTTCTATTTGAATTATATCCAATAATCCAAAAATTCTATATGGCAGCCTATTGAAGGAGTTGAGGGATTCTGTCCGTTTTCGAACTTAGACCTACAAATTTTCTGAATGTCATATATACCAAATTTCAGTCTTCTAGCTCAATATGTTCTCCAATTATAGTGTATACAGACGGAAGGACGGATGGACGGAGGGACGCACAGACGGACATGCGTAAATCGATTTACTTTCACATTCTGAACATATATGTATATAATTCATTCTGCTCTAGCATTATTGGTCCTATGCGTTACAAACGTTGGATCAAAACTAATATACCCTATGTATCATATAGGGTATAAAAATAGCCTTCGCCTTCTTTTGCGCTTCCCCCAAGCCTGGCTTCACCGTAAAAAACTCTAACGCTTCAGTTAAGAAAGGATTTAGCCGAACTTACAGGAGAATAGAGGTAAAAGTGTATCAGGCCTGAGATAGAGGGTTATTCTTACTCCAACAAATTTCTGACCAGTGAACATTAAAAACGTTCTGTTGGGAAATCTGCCTGTTGTGATGTAAAGGTACGAGTGAGTTGACTCCATGGTGGAGGTGGGGGACACTAAAAATTATTTCGTGCAGTTCCTGCATATTTTGAATCCTCCAACAATCTCATGTTCTCTAACTCAAGGTTGACTTTCCATAATGCTTTTGACGAACGTAAATCCTCCTAAACTGTGCAATGCTAACGGGCTACAGGTGAAGACTCTAACTAATCCTCCAATAGCCTTGCAATTAATTGTGGCCATTTTATTAAGGCGGTATCTTATTGCACAGTGTCCTGGAAGAAGGCCAGAAATATCTCTCACTTAGTAAATGAATGTTGTTTGCGCGTTTTAGGAGAAAGGGAAATTTTTTGGATAAAGTGTTTCATAAATTTCCGCCTTCAGAACTGGATCTCGCAATATTTCACAGAGTTGACAACACTGTATAGCAGTGCACCAAGGCACCTCTATCCTAATCCTATCGCTAAGTATATGTCCAACATAGCAATCTTCTTAAAATATGCTCTATAAGAAGTCCAGAAGTGTTCCATGTTTCGTATTTAAATACCGCTAATTGTTTATGATTGGATATTTTTAGAAAAGAAGGAAGTTTTTGGGGTAAATTGGTTTCATATAGTGTGTTGGGACAGGGTGGAGGTTTATACAACATATACATGTATCAAATGAGGGAAGGAAATTGGGGATGTAAGACCATGGACTTTTGTGTCTTAAGCATTGGATCAAAGGTTGAAAATCTTGAAGCATTCCACATAGTTTACAACACTGGAATAGGTCATAAATGTTGATTCAAAGTACCGCTCCAGTCTCCACTCTAATGCCGCAGTGGAATTATAATCGCATAGGGGTGTGTTAGAAGTCCAGATATGTTCCCATTTTAAGTAGGGTAAGTCTTTTGCGATTGGATATTTCTAGGGGAAATTCTAGGAGGGAAATTCTTTGATTAAAGTAGATTCTTGCATCCTTCCGTTCTCGCTTTAAATTTAATAGGCTATAAAATGTAGAGAAGAAATTGTGGATATGAAACGCTAGACAAAACGCTGGATTTAAAACGTAGAAAAATAACTTTTTGACGGACGTTTCTTGAGACAGGAATTTTTTGTGATTTTTATATTCCAGAAAAGATATCTTTAAAAATAGAACATAAGCGATTTCGCTACTCGAATTGGTGCAGGTTATTATTATTCCCTACATCTTAAAATATTTAGTAATTATCATATCAGGACATGGAAATTTATTCTCGGGCATGTTTTGTCATAGTAGTAAGCTTCAGGGAGAAATTAATACCATCCTGGGAGTAGACTAGACCAAAATCACGACCAAGAGATTAGCGATCTGAAGAATTCAGTTGGGTATTGTTGTTTTGATTTGGATTTTTATAAGTACCTTCTAACTAGAGGGGTACACTGGATTAGAATTAATCCCTACAAATCTCTAAAGCTAATGTCTTAAGAGGTGTACGCGAATTGTTGCAACTTGTTTACCTAAAGGACTCTTAGATGGATTATGTAAGCGGTTAGATGATGGATCCTTAAAATCTATGGCAACTCCACAGAATTTGATTAAAAAGTTTTGAAACTTTTTTCGATTATAAACAGGATAAAGGAAAGTGGGAGAGTAGACTTTTCGGGATTTTCTAGTGTCATAAATGAATTGTTTTAGAAGGACCAGAGAGTTGTTATTCTTTTCCTATTCGAGGAAGTAAACTGAGAGTTGAGTGTACAATTATTACACACCCGTTTCAACCTGTTTTTATCGCACCAGTCAGAGTCATTTAAATGTTGCTCAAGAAATCATCGATAATAATAATGGACGACGTCAGCGATGGCTTCAAAGACTGCATAACACAAGAAAAGAGTACATCAGGGGCAGCAGACTGATATGTGTTGAGTCAGTGCGGGCCCAGTCAATCTGCCTGCCAGACAATTTACTCTATTGGTTGTTCGCCTGACGACAGATTGCATTTCTTACTATTTCTCACACAAACCACCACCGGCCGGTGCTAAAAATAAAACTTTTTACACAGTGAATTATCTTTGCGGTGACGTCATTGTAAAGCTGACGGCATGCTATAACTGTTATTATGCAGAAAAGATAATTTACTATGTAAAAGCCAGCAAAAGGCAAAAAAAAAAATTACGTACGCTATTACTCTTGAGTTCTTGACTTTGGTTTAATCTCCAGTTGCTTGTTGGTTTATTTACGGATGCAGTCAAGTACTTTGGTGGCTAGCTCTTAACTGATAGATTGTGGCAGTAGTGGTGACAATGTTGATTATAAGTAAAAAGAAGTGTTTTGGCAACTGTCCACAATTTTCTGAGACAAGTAAGGTCAGTCCCTCATAATGATGACATGCCATTTCTCAATACGATACACATAAAGAATGGGACTGAATCGATTGTAATTTTTCATTGTAGCATAAAATTTAGGACAATGAAGTAGTCACACTCTACGAATTCTTAATAGACATTTGTCTGCAAAACTAAGGATAGATTATCATTAAATTAAGGGTTTAATTTTTCCGGGTTTAATTTTTCCAATTCTTGCAAATTTCAACAGATAAAAGTGTAATCGAAGCTGGCCTCCCACACCAAGTAACAAAAATATATAATGGACTTTTAAAGTATCCTTTTTATATATATATCTTCCTATAAATTAAAATTAATAGATTTATATCACTTAGGGTCCCCTATAGCACTTTGTGGAATTTAGCTATAACATCTCGTACCAAATTTTTAACATTTTAACAACGGTCCTCCAAATGGTTTTGTGTGCTTACCAATCCGTTTCTCTCGGAGATTCCATACTTTTTGCTTAGCTGAGACACAGGTAAGCCCTTTTCAATATCTTCTAAAGCTGCGTTCAAGGCAAAACTATCGTGTCTTATATCCTTGATGTTTTCATAACAAATGTTTGAATATAACTGAATGGCGAAGTTACCCCTGAGCGGCGTAGTTACCCCGTTTTACAGTATATTTCGAAGTGACAGCAAAGGGATAATTTAGGACTTCAATACACAAAAGTTCCGATTAACCGAATTCCGACGCAGTTAAAAATAAATTTCATTCAACCGGTTTACATTTGGTCCCATTAATTTCGGCGAACTAATCGGAACTTTTGTGTACTTATTAATTATCTATTATTATCTACTGGCATTGAGATTGGTGGGATTTGAACACTAAGCCTCATAAACCATCCACTGAGCCACCGAGGCCCTTATTTCATGTAACAAAACAACAAACCTTTAAGATTAGAAAAAGAGGGTTTAAATGTATGGCTTACTTCGGATATCACAACTCACCTCTATGATCTATGCTTCATTCCACTCAACTCCACTATATTGCGGCCTACCAATGGTATATGTAAAGAGGTACGGACCCACATTATTTAGGTCAAAAAGGATTTCGCTTGAGCGAGACAAATGCTAAAGCTTAGTTTACACTTAGCCACTTGTATTGGGATTTATATGGGGCAAAAGTAAATTCTACAAATCCTATTATTTCGTAACTTTTTAGAACATATAGAACTCGTAAAAAGTGCTACTACAAATCATGGTAAAATTCTGTAAAAGCATAAACTAAACTTAAGATTGTGAGTCCTTTCGTGCAAATCAAAGAAAGGCATATACTGAATTGCAATAAGCTCTGTTGTAATTGGTAGACCGGACTTACCGCAGTGCCGATGGACAGACTGTAGAGCAGATATGGAGTCGGAGCTGGGTGCGTTATCACTATAGCATAGTGGGGCCTATGCTGGAGAGCGAGGCAGTTGGAAGCTAATGGCCAAGTGTGTGAAGGATAATCTGCAAACACAAGAACCGAGAGACCACAAAAAGTGCTTCAGTGAGCAGCTAATCAAGAGGCTCAGCCCGAAGTAATACGGAAAATAATTCCGTGTTGATGTCCTTGATGTCTGGAGGGAGGGGTTTTAGGGTTTTAGTTAGTTTTAGTCCGGGTTAGAAGTCCGACACTTTGTTCGTTTGAATTTTCTCTTCTCTTTATCAGACTCAACTATGCATTTCTAGGGGTTTGAAGGGAAAACTCCAATAGTGATAAGAAGCGTGGTTAATTGGGCTTGAAGTACTTCCACCACGTGGAAAAAGGTTAAGACCACCATCACCAGGTGATGGGCTTGAGAAACAGTATTGAAAAGTGTCTTTTGTAATTGAGCAGACCAAAATGCATACGTCATTGATTAGTTATTAAAGAGGTTTATTTTCTTTTAATCACCAAACATAATATCTCGCAGATCTTAAATTACAAATTTCCAAACTGATGTTTGGTTGAGTTTTTCTAGTTCCTAGTGAACATCCTTGATGAACATGTTACTTATTGATTTCATGCATGAATGCCATCTCGATGCAATGATCTGTTCGGGAGTAATCGAAAGGGTAATGTATACGGCTTTCAAGTGCAGATCAATAACTGAGAGAATCAAGAAAAGCTTCGCAAATTAATTAAAGTTTTGGAAGCATAACAGAGTTTATGTCCTTAGCTTTACTAACACTTATACACTATGATGAATTCACTGCTTCCTCCGTAGTCCGAGAGTAAGGGGAGCGTAGGTATATGATTTTCCGATGACATCAGCTTATTACAATTAATGAATGAAGTAATGTATAAAATTTTCTGCTGATGTGTTTTAAATCTGTGTCCTGTTGTGATACTTGCACGATTCTTATTACTTAAAACATAGCGAGCTTAGTTCTTTTTTAAAAATTATTCACCTAACCTCTAGATGATGGTATAAACAAAATCTTCTCTTTGGGTTCAATTCAATCCGGTTTTTAGTATTATTTTTCGGTCAGTATTTAAAATGCGTTGATCACAATTATTTAGGAATGCGTAAAAATTATTTGACCAAGATACACAAGGGAAAGTTTTTGTTCGCAACACTTCCGTTTTTGTTTCGTTTTTTTGGCAGTAAAAAGCAAAATCATTTCGTTTCCACTCAGAATGTGAGAAATTCGTTCCGTCTGGCCGGCTACGCTATAAAACAACATAGCAATCTTTTAGTCACTATTGAGAAGAAAAGAAATATTTACACTAACAGTAGCTTGTGTGAAGTCTGTGGATGAAATTATTTCAAAACAGAAAAGTAGGAAGGGGTAGAGAACAATAATTTTAGCCAGTTTTTACCTTTCTTTTTACGAAATTATTCATGGAAATTACGATAAAGTATAAAAAAGCAACTACAAGATTGTGTATGTGATAAAGTCCGTGGAAAAAAAATGTATCTACACTGACAGGTCCACTAAAGATAAAAATATACCACAGGAGAGGGTATGACATCATAACACGTGGGATATTATGCTACTAGGACTGGTTTCCCGATCGCCTCGTGAAATCGAACTGGGAGATATAAATGGGGCACTTGACCTTAATTTAATTTGTTTGGACTGATCTTCTGTTTTTCTATAGATAATTTCTTTATGGTCCAGACATTACATGCACAATTCAACCAAATATTGTTGGGAAAGACAGTTTTCCCGGAGCACCAAAAATGAATTTCACGGAAAGATTGAAAGAGACTATCAGTGTAATAGAGAGGATCTCACCCGGTGGTGTATACATGACTCAGTTGTGTGCTTTTTATTAGAAAACTGGACCCGGTTAACTGCATAGAATATGTTATTACTGCAAATACGATATTAAATTTTTCTTTTTTCTATTTTTATACGAAGATGACACAATTTTTATGGCAACAATTCGGGCATAGAGTATAAACCTACCTCAAAAATATTGTGTGGAATTTGCTTAGTGTTTGTCCGATGAAGAGTAAAAAGCTGCTACCACAGTGAATTTCAGTCACAATCTCATACCATATTTTGGACGCACACAGAAACTCATACAAATTTCACTGAAAATTCACACTTTTATTTTCTCACTTGTGAAAAACAGTGGCATGAAGGGAAGGAAACACCACTACACTAGCACAGATCGATTAGAGTAAACAAGATGAGCCGTAATACTACCACTTCTGGTGAGATAATTTCACTTGAACCGGTTGATCTGCTAAAATCACCAAAAGATATAACGGGAAATACTTTTTCTGAGTGGATTAAAGTGCAAAATTCACGATATTACGTAGGTACGATACGGCAGGATGGATCATATACAGAAGACAGAAAAAAGAAGAGAGGACTTGGCTATTTTTTGCTTTAAAAATATCATCACCGTAACACCGTCAAACTCCAAGCAAACAGGCAAGCGCTATACACACCGGGACTTTAAGGTAAACTACACTAGAGCACGATCCTCACAAACAATAAAAATAGCCAGACAATGATCAGTGAGCAGTACTCCTGCACCGGTGTACGCGAAACCCGCCTTCAAGATCAAGATTAATGTAAAATTCACTAAAAACAACACACAAAAGAAAACAAAAAAAATGTGTATTCAAGAAAACTTTTCCTCCACCTCCACCTCGTATTCTTCTTCTTGTTCCACTAGCGCAATCACACAACACAATACACAATTGAGAAACCGAATTTTTGAAGAGTGGATCAGTAACGCAACCACTTCGATCTCAAAACTCAAACTACATTTTCTGACCGATCACTGCAAGCAAGAAAGTGTGCCACATCGTATGGCAAACACTACGAACAGTGCAAACAAATACATGCCTATTCGCTCCATAAACTGATCATATACGTAGATATAACATACAGGGGTACAATACAGATAAACCATTCCCGCTGGGGGAAGAGCAGTTGGTGCAAAAACAGAGCTTTTAGCGTGAATGGAACAAAAAAGTTTTTAGCTACTGAAGATCACTTTTTATTGAATTCATGTGTGTTCAAGCAGCGTACTACATGATCCCAAAGTGTTCGCACTTCACCTATAGGTGTTCCACGAGGTAAAACTATCTGCTTGCACCTAGCCGGACTGCAGGCAATGTGAGGTTTTGTTTTTTGTTTTTGGATTGCATGATCAGCGGTGGGTGCAGAAATCGTAATCATCGGTATTTTGTTATGTCCTGTTCAATTTCACATGTCAATGGAAATGTGCTATGGGGGGATAGGATACCCTCCTACGTGTTTTTATGTATCTAAGCTGACATAGCGTTTTAATGACATCACAGAGTTGGGAGTAAAGTTTTCTTGGGGAATGAGGAACAGAGTCACACTGTGGATGATCGATTATAAATAAAATTTCCGTGGAAATGAAAGTTCTCTAAGAAAACAACAAAAGACTGAAATGATTAAGGTAGTTATGTAATTGGGTGATCTTCGGTGTTAGTGGGAGCTTACATTTCACTAAAGTCGATTAATGGAATCCTTGGTTGATCTGGTAGAAGCACGATTTTGTCGGAACGTACAACAGAGTTTGTGCGGATACACCTAAATAGTAAACCCAACGGCATTGTCCACATGAGCCCCAAAGGGTGTACTGGTAAGCGCAATGAAATCCCAATAGAAAATCCTTACTAGCATATATGAGTGTACACATAAATGGAGTAGAACATAAATGTCTCTAAAGCGCTGCCAACATCTTAAGTCTTCTAAGATAGCCTCCATTGCAGAATCAAAATACTAACTCTGGCGAATTCAGTAGGTTAGATGTGTGCAGCACTTACCTTCCTTATTATAAGATCAATAGGGTCCCGTGGAAAATTCCAAGGAGGCGTACACATAAATTGATTAAGCTCTCATTTATCTAAGAGAGGCATTTTTGATTCGATTTGATTTCGACCATTTTCTTTTAAAGTTAAAATTTGAAAGGTTGAGTTTTATATGTATGCATAGAGTCGCAGTACGAATAGATTAAACCATAGCAAAGGGTAGATGGTGGATGGGATCTCTGCCGGACTCCTAAAAGAAGGGGTAATGTTGGTCATACTACATCTAGGTAAGCACGCAAGCACGTCTGCATGTGATTGTCAAAAAGAGCGGAAGGTGTAAAGTCAAAGGACATTTTTAGATATCGAAGGAACGCTTGATTTTAATTCGAAAGCCGCTCCAAGACATGGAGTGATGGTAAGCCTTAAGAGTTTGATAGTTTATCTATATATTGACCTCAGGACATTTACTCGAAAAAATTACGAGTGCTAAATAAAAAATTCCTGCAGCAGCTGCTGTGAAGAGCAATCATTCGAAACATCCAATTTAATTTCTGCAGGACGTGTAATGCGACTCCACGCATCTGCTTCCATAAGAAAAGAAAATTGTGAAAAGAACAGGTGAAGGGACCATAACTCTAAACATAAGCTTCCATTCGAGAACAAGGAGGTTACCCCCACTTATTGGAAGAAATATCATCCGGAAAAGAAATAGAAATTTGCTTTTTTCCAAGATTTAGGAATGCCCTAAAAATATATATATCTGTTTTCAGCCCTTCCTCAATCCGAGCAACGATCTTGCGGAATGCTTTCTTGGAAGATCAATTCTCTCGTATATACGTCGGTAAGTGTCTGGAATTTATAGGACTCACAATCCACACAACTACACTACACAGACGTAGGAATCCAAGTACCTACGTCCTGAATAACTTATGGCAAATGTTCTGCTGTTGGTAAATAATCGATCCACAGAAATTAAGAGCTTGAATTTTCTATATTCTATCTAGCTTCTGGTTCCATTCATACTGCCGCGACTTCTTCTCAAAGTAATTCTCTCTAGCTTCATTGAAAAGCATTTTGAAGGCCTGATAGGGCCTTGACGAATGAGTCTTCTGGAGTGATTCAATGAAAGGACATTGCAGTATTTTAGATGTGTCTTTAGAGATGTTGCACAGAATTACAGCAAGTATCTTCTTTGTGTCCAGAATAAATGATCCAGGTTAACTTTCTACCTGAGGAATCTTAGAAGGCTTAAAGCAGCAAATTACCTTTCAAATATTTCGATAATTACAGATATAAGTTGTTTTCCCTTACTGCTTTCTGTTTTCTTCATCTTTAAGACTGTTAGATTCCGAAGTGGATATCCAGGATGATTCAAAGGCCACTTCTGCCATTACATTTCCTTCCTTCTTGGATGCAAGTTAGATCCTTGGATTGTGTTGCTTTATATCTGCATTTTTAGTTTTTCAGAATTCTGGCAGTTTTTTTCGATATGATGTTTCGCAGTCCATTGCAGCGTTTGAAATAATTTCAAGACCATGTAGTGAAAATTTCTTCGACGTAATCCTTCTCTCTCTTACTAAAGTGCCGCCACCTTAATTTCTTTAGGTCTTATAAAATTTCTTCCCCTAAGCAGCCTGGAAAATCACACATTTGTATCAGAATAAGTGTTCCATAAACATGTCATCAAATTCAAAATTTTCTGTGCAAAGGCAGTTGGTTTTGAACAGACTTATGCCTAGCAAATAACCAAAATTATTTGTTTGTTTTTAATTTTTGGTGTGTCTCATGTGCCTCATCCCAGAAATCAATAGGTACCGTGAAAGTTGGATGTAATTAGGCGGCCCTGTTTGTGGGTTCGTTAATTACGTCGACTGGTGCAAATTCCAAAAGCAGTTGATTTTCAACAATGGAATTATAATTTTAATTAATTTCTTGTGCAAGGTGGGGGGACGGAAGATTAGATAAGTACTTTATTTTGCATATAGTGCCTGTGGGGATTGTTCACATGTCAATTGCGCTTAATAGTGACTACATGGGTATCTTATTAACCGTCCAACCTACATCGCAACCAGTTTGTCATTCACTTCCTGCAAGGTCATTTATCCTATTTTATAAAAGAAATATTTATAAAATCTGACGTAGAAATGGACCAACACCTGGGGCTAGATAACTTTTGTAATAGAAAGGACAACATGAAGAGAGATGAATTAGTTTCTTTAGGACTGGTTGTTTCGCGGCAGAAATGATGTAGGTCTCTTGAAATTTTAATCAAATTTAACATATCCACTTTGAAAAGGACACAGGATCCGAGAAAATTTCATTTTATTTTCTGTCATCCCTCTCACTACTTTCTATCCATGTCTAGCTAACAAAAAGAGACACGGACTTTGGACACTGCAATTTCGTTCATAATAGCAGTTTCCTTTTGCTCAGATAGGTTCATTTATATAGAAAACGTTACGAAATTGCCTTACCATTTTGGTGACTTTAATTTAGTTGTCTTCGTGGCAGATGAAAAATCAGTGGTAAATGTGAAGCTTTATCGAAGAAGAGGTATGATACAATTGGGAAAAAGAGAAAGGGATGAGAAAGGTGTCAAGATATAGGGTTGATGAATTCGTAGAGCAGAGGAGTAGGACAAGTAAATAAACTAAGGCAATAAGCTGGATTTTAATCTAGAAACCAAAATCCGGCTGGAAGGACCGCACAATACAAAAAAAAATTCGACAATCAGGTCTGTCTTCGAAATAACTGTCAAAAATGATACTATGATATTTTATGCGTAGTGAAATTGCTCAGAAATCAGCACACTTTTGAGTTTATTTGAGCCTCAAAAATTCAATACAATCTATCAGCACTTTTGTAAAAATCGCAGTGGAAAAGTGATATCTTTTACCCGATAAAACTGAGTAAAATAAGAGAGAAAGAAGTGGAGGAGGGAAAAAGTCAAGAGTCCAGTGACCACTTGAATTCCGTGACTTGTGTACGCATAATTCCCAAACGCTTACGTACTGACAGCATTCCACTTTATCAGATTTCCTAACTCGTACAATCACACTGTAGTTGTGTTTCCTCATCTCCCCGGGGCGGTTACTTCTTATAGCAGAAATCCATTAACGTAATAAGATACTTTTGGACGGGAGTCCCCAGTCGGACACCGGAAGTGAATTATCCACAGTATAAAATGATTACAACTGGAAACCAGTGATGTGAGAGTGGTTGCGCGAAAGGTTCAATGATTTCTCTAGACTTCTTCGATTGGCACTCGAATGGAATATTTAAGGAGGCCGCTGAGCTCAACACTTTTCAGTGTTAAAGTAAAGGTGCTTTCGTAAACAAAGTGGAAATCACTGCGTAGCGGTGACAGTATATACATTTATATGTTCTTCTTAACGATTTATCTAGTGCCTTGTATAGGGAAGTTATGAGGTAATAATTTTGTACTGGTTTGGAATTCTAATTAGTTTCAAATAAGCAGGTGGAAAGCCAAAATTATTTTAGAAGAAAATTTCCAAACCACTACATTTAGGGTTGTATGCATTTATGGTTTGCATACCAGTAAATAGGAAATCATCTCACTCAACCGCCTTTCAAGGTATGGCTTTATCTTGCAGATGATCATCATTGCCCATTTGAAGATTAATGCTTTGGACGTGAGAAAGAGGGCCAGTACACCTGCGACAATTTAAATTAAGAGCAAGTAAAGAAAATTAAGGCGATAGCCTATCATTAATCCGGGATAAATTACACAGTAAACAGTTCTGCAGGATGGAAGGAATTTTTATGTTGCTAAAAGTCAAAAGTAAAGTAAGTAATGGCCAGAACAGATAAATGGTTTGGGTGGTTTGGGACAGGATTACGATGTTCCTGAATGCTACCATCTGACTGGACAGAATTGTCGCCATTAGTTCTAGAATCAAAGTCCGAAGAGAGACAGCCTTGCTTGACCCTAAACATATAAGAGTAGCGATGGCAGGTTTAAAAGAGCCTCCAAAGCCATCGTAGTCATAATTCTCAGCGGTTCTGCTATCCCCAAGCCTCTTCTTAGCTCATTTACATCGAAATTGTTTCGTATTCTCTCAAACTGCTTTATTGCCGCTAGTAGCTACTAGTTGCCACTAGTGACAATGCTAAGCGAGGTTGGGAACTAGAAAATTGAACATAATGAGAGAGCTCATCACATCGTCGGCTACTAGGACTTCCATCCTGGCAAGCTCCAACAACCTGTAGAACTCCTAAACTCTTACTACCCAAGGTGGATGAGGGATCTTCAGACCACTTTGTGGACCTGGATAAAAAGGATCGTGTAGTATTGATCGTTATTCTGACTTCTAAATAAACGAAACGCTCACCTTGCAAGAAAAAATGTTAGGAGTCCTTTTAGCCAAACTCCCAGCATTTGGTCAAGACCCTTCTCTTCTTACTTGGATTGGTAGTTTCCTTTCTGACCATTCCATCCGCGTTACTGTGGACGGTGTCATCTTAAACGCTAAACTTTTTTCTCTTCTTTTTACTGAGTTAGTTTAACCTTAAATCTGTTGTTACCTTCTTTTTTGAAATTATAATTTTGTTCTTATTGATTTCCTACACACATTAAAAGATATATGTTTTGCTTGTGTAGCGTTTGTTATGATATATAATAAATAAATAAATAAGATAAATAAAACAGTAGACGTTTTCTCGTACTGTAAGAAACTATAATGCATTATCAGGAAAGTACAGAAAAGCGAACAATTGATCAGAAATTCGGTGTCAAATCAAGTACGGGAATGCCTTTCTGTATTGTCCTGATAGTGCATTATAATTCCTTATAATACGGGCAAATGCCAAATGCTAAAAAATTTGTTACTTGCCTGTAAAAAATATTTTTGAAGAATGCGGTAGATGGGAACAAGTTAAGAGGGCATTTTTTCTCGTCTGTCTTATATTACAGAAACAAAAAATCCTCCAACGTTTTTATTCTCCGGTTTATTTTTATGTGAACAAAATTTCTGGTGGTATTGTCGCCGAATTGGACGGATTAAGTTCTTCCTCTTCTGACAAAATTCGACAGTATTTTATTTATCATTTAGATAACATTTACGGTTAGGCGGAAATTAAGATGAATGGAAAATTGTAATAATTTTCTCTTAAAATATTTTCCTAATAATATTATCCTTTTAAAAACTTTTAATCTTTGCGGTCCTGAGGTGATGGCGGTGTGTACCGTAAAGTTAAAAAGACACGAATAAAGGTGGCTATTACACCATATTTACAAGAATTTTAGAAGATTCTATAAAATTGGAAATATATGTGGATGCATCAATGCTCTTGGAAGAATACATCAAACAAAAAGAAAGTAATTATTGCTTTGTTTTGCTACCAAAGGTAAAGCTGAAGTTTCGGAGCCTTTGGTCAGCAATACGTATTACCATCTATCATAAAGGTTATGTAAGGTAATTTCTTTGTCCTCACCAACTACTATATTTACAGAATAACACTTTTTTCCCGTTACGCTCTCATAAATTTCCCCAAAATTCCTAGATTTTTCCTTCTCTTTCCTTAAATAAATTTCACAAATAAAAAATTTCAGTAGTGAATCCCTAAAAATGTAATTCCTTTTTAAAAATTTGTATTACATATCATCATTACATGATACACGTACATTACACAGAAAAAAATATATATCTAACATGAACCACTTATCCAAATGCACACTTGAATTCTTATCAGCGAAAGAAGAAAAACCCGTAAAAATTATCTTTAAGATAGAAACTTTGTAAATTGACTGACATTTCTTGACACTGATAATAACACACTTAAATTGTGTGTAATGGTTTCAAGTTGATTCCTCCTGATAAGCAACCGGCATTTTAGTTGTGCAATCTATACGCATTGCGGATAAAATTGTATTGACGTCATTCGCGTGTATTTGATAGTATTGTGAATATTTTGATGTATTATTTTTTGGATAAGATATTTTTGGAATATCATAGTGGTTTGTAGGTATGTGTTGTTACTGAGTTTAGATTTAGGTAAGTAATTTATGTGATCAATACATGGATGGTCTTTAATTTTATAGATATAGATTTGAATTAACGTTTAGGTGCGATCGATTGAAAACAACAGAATGAATTATCTCTACTATATTAGTGAATTTAGTATTTATTTTTCTTTTGGTCCTTCGAGCCGGATATAGAAATTTTTTTGTCTTAATTCAAAATCAAATTATAAGTGCACCGATTTGCATTACTAGAATCTATCCTAAGGACCATTATTAATAACTTTGCTAGTTATTAATGTATTATAATATGATAGGAAAGAAACTCGTGGAAATGTGAACTTGTTAATATGTAGTTATAATAGTCACTTACTTAAAATGATGGACTTTAGAAGAAAAACAAACTGTAAACTTTAGATTCAATTTGACAGAGTGTTCTTACCACTTTATCCTAACTATTTTCCCGCCTAAGCTATGCATTATACTATACTACAGTTTCCTCTTGAATTTAGGATTAATTAAAGGAAAAGGTAGAAATTTTAGAAAACAATCAGTAATTTTAAATAGTCACAATCATCATTAACCGGTTGTGTTTTGCTACATCTACGACTGTGTTCTTCCAAAATTTACTATTTTAGTATATTCCTTATATAGTATATTTCAATCAGTCAACGTCTTGTAATATACCGTATGCGCGGTTTTTCACATCTTCGATTATCTTAGATCCTTAGATAGTTTTCTTTAGAACAATCTTGACTTCTTGTTCAGAATGAAAGGTATTAGGGTACATAAAGTTAATCGCTTTGCGAGCGTCATATAATTCACCTCTTACATATTCTCACCATTACTATCCATTCTTCGAAGCCATAAGTTACAAAATAACTTATTATTACCCAAGATGTTCTCTCCTTCTCTAGATGATAAAAAAAAGTTTCTATTGAGCCCTTCTGTTAACTTTTAGAATTTCATAACAAAAATTCCTCAACTATAGCCTATGGATTTCATACAATTTGGGTAGAAAATCCTTATTTCAAATTTAAGTAAGTAAAACTCTCCAGAATCGTCTTATTTCTCTTTTCACCTGGATTGGTCTAATTGTGATCATTCCATCGGTGTTACATTTGTTGGTGTTGTTTCCAACGCTTACAATATCAATGGTGAAGTAGTGCAGGACTCTGTATTGTACCCCACTTCTGTTGTATCAGAGAAGTTATAATATCCTAAATAAGAAACAAGGGCTTTCCACCCAGATTGCATAGCCCGCGATTTTTTTTTTAATGAAATTTTGAAAATCATCGGGCATAGGCAGAGGAGGTCTCAATCGAAAGGTGAAACCAGATCAGGAACCAGAGGTCTATGTGCATCAACTTATCTTCTACATATATTGTATCTTTATTCTATCTTAGCAGATTGCTTCGAATTTTAGATTATTTGTGAAATATCTTTTGAAAATCACATACCAGAAAGTTTGGTGTTTTGCTAAAATTGGCAAATGACGACGACTTAAATGTGACTAAGAATCAATGCCAGGCTGCAAAAACAAATGGTTTTTGTTTTTCCTTTGAGTTTTGTTTTTGGAAATTCTTTTTCCTCTCTTTTCTAACTGAAACCAAAGATTTTCTTAAAATATTTTTCATCATCTTAACAAGCTTGAGTGTGCTCATCCAGGGAAAATTCAATTCTTTGGTTTATTTACATTTTAATTTTGTGTTACGATCGCACATAGATACTGCAAATGTCATAAAAAGAGTAAGAGATTCTGTGTAATATGATTACGTAAAAACCGAAATTACGTGGAACAGTTCCGAACACACATACACAGCTCACTGTACATGACTTATGCAATAGACAAGATGTTCGTATCCCAAAAGTGAGGGCATCTGGTCAACTGGATATTTCGGCACAAAGCTTCCAAACATGATGACAGTTGTCTAAAGTGATATGACACATGCTCTACATGCCTACGACGTGACGTCACATACATTCAATCTCCGAATATCCAGTCGTCATCAATACTGTGCCCTGGGGTTTTTGGGTAAGTTCGTAAGCCCTCCTCGCCCATTTCTATTGCACGAAACTATATTTACAGGACAGGAGCAATGGCTCTACTAGTACTAATGGGTATTTTTAAGTTTAGCTATCGATGTCTAATTTTAGTTCACCGCTCAATTGCTGCTTCTCGTCTTCGCTCAGTTTTATTTACGCGCACCGTGTACGCGGTATACTAAATATTCCGTGTGTGATATGCGATGATCGGAACAATAACTGAGTGCTGCTGGGCTTGTTGCTGCGGAGCAGATGAGAATTTACTCAAGGAGGCTGAGGCTGGTAAGAAAAATGTTTAAGAAAAATAAATAAAAATGAGCGTGTACCTGGCAGAACGGCAGGAGAGGTTAGCTTAGCATATTCTGGCCATGCTTAGTTTGATGGAATCAACGTTTTTTTTTGTGGGGAACGTAAATAACTAGGAAAGAAATGTACTATTGGAATTTTGCAACGGCAGAAGAATGTGATAAAAAGATGGATATCTGGGAATCTGTAAAGATAAATGCGTGGGTTGGCACGTTTTTAAAACTGTCTAATAGTGAGGTTCATTTTTGTGGACTTAATTTTAATTTTTAGTGTGTGAGACATCTTCTATACCTCGTCGCGCCTAATTTTCAGGTTAACCACATAAAGAATGAAATCGAATTTTCAAAATACCGCCACCAAACAATCGCACTCTAATCGTTGGGAAAGACTAACAGTTGCAAAGGAAGTAGTCTAGAGTCATCACGATTAACTGCATTAACTGACAAACTGTGTCCATCATACTGTTCGTTGGCCAGATCTAAGGGACACGCTCTATAACAAAAGGAAAAGGATCTTCAAAATTCCAACTCTGTGCTTCTGTGCGACGTATACAATATTCGGTAATTGAAACCACTTTCAGCAACCAGTGCATTGAAATTTTACTTTCAGGCTCCTTTAAACGCATCTTCTGTGATCTTGTGGCTTCTAAAGAAACAGAAAGACTGTTTCGTTCTAAAGGCAACATACCAGTTGTATCATGCTATTCCCTGTGTTAGGCAAGTAAGAGCCTAGCAAGGTTTTGGATGATTCCTGGATATAGTCTATATAAGACGTATCTATTATAGCATTGACTCAAAAACTCCCTTCCCAGAACTTTTACCAATTAAGTTGTGCCTTTTATGTAA
>QYTT01069541.1:0-11115 GCA_006980735.1 Dasypogon diadema
GATGATATGTGTAAAAAAAGGACAAAGAATAAAGGGGAAAGAAAAATTATATTTCAGCGGGGAAATTGACGTTTTAGCTTGTAAAATTTTGTTGGCATATGTTTTGTCTTTCTTCGTATTTTATCACGTTAGCTTTATCTATCCCGCTCGCACTGTTTCCGTACAATGTTGCAATAATGTAAATTGGCCTATAGACATATAAAATTCCTGGACCGCGCAATGCCCTGTCTCACATGGGCACACTTTTTCTGGTCTTCTTCTTATCAAATCGTGCTTAGACGAAACGAGAGGCAACTACTTTTAACTTTTTCATTTGCATGGCTTGCAATGCAGCTGACACTGATGAAGTGCCACTGGAATCCTCCTTAGACGGAAAGAGACGACCTGACAAAAGTGATCCCATTTTACTACCAAGTACAGTATTACGACACGCGGTCCATTTCTTTATGTCGGTGGAGGTAAGTCATACAAAACAGGGGAAATTACTCGATTTTTTTTTCTAAATAAATGAATTTTTCTAGCAAAACAGAGTGAGACTAAATTCACATTCCTACCACAATTGAGGTTTTATTAATTCAATATTAACACTGAATATTAACTGAAATTATATTCAAGGAATTTATTTCAATATATCTTGACTAAGAAAACGTCTTTTATTTTATTTTATTTTCATTCCTTTAATTTTCCTGTCAAGGTTTGTTTATAAAGAATGGTCAATGACAGCATCTCATCAACAAGAGGATTATCCGTGCATCAATATTTGTTAAAATTTTTATTTATTACTGCAAGACGTAACTCTAAAAAATAAATAATATTCCAAAGATATTTCATGAAAACTTCCAACAGAAACCTGCGAGAAATTCTAAAATGTTACACTCCGGTATATTCTTTTCGTCCAAGCTAAAAACAACAAAAAAAAACGTTCACAAACCGTGAATTTTCATTCTTTCTTAAAATGCGGCAAATTTTTCCTGCTTCTTTGAATTTAAAGTTTCCCGCCTTTTCTTTTCTACGACATGGAAGATGGCGCTGTACCACATTTTAATATTGCAGGTAACTTCATTGATTATGAACGCTGTCAGCTATTCAATAATGCTGGTAACACCGGTGTCTTGCAGCCATTTTATGTTGTCAAGTTTGTTTTGACACATCACGCGGAAATTGCTAAAGTTTATCTACGTAGAGTGGTGTTAACGCAGATTTATCTCTTATGGCATAGAAATCACCAGCTTCAGACTTGAAACGAATCAATATTTTAATTGCAGTGATTGTAAAGTAAAGCCCGCGGTAGCAATGGCAAAATCAAAGAAACGTCGGGATGAATCGTCAGAATCTGAGGAGTCCACTGATAGCAGTACCAGCAGCAGCTCAGATTCTACTCCCACAGAATCAAGTAGTTGCGAGGAGGAGCCAAATAAAAAGAGGAAACTTAAAAAAGTAAATCACACAAAGGCTAAGAAGCAGAAAAAACAAAGCTCATCTAGTTCCAGCAGTTCAAGTGATTCCGAAACAGAAAGTAGCAGTTCTAGTTCTAGTGAAGATGAAAAATCTAAAAAGAAAAAACCTAAGGAGCGATCAGTAAAAGCGAAGAGAAACGCACACCCTGCAAAGGAAAAGCCCAGAACAAGCGACAGGCAAGAAAAACGTTTAGAACAGAAGGCGTCTCGTCCTGAACACCAAGATCCCAAGAAGGAAGCTTTAGATGCCAACAACAAATCCAAGTGGGATAGTCCGAACTACGATTTTGAGGAGAACAGAAGGGAAAGGCCGAGGAATCGTGACCGAGACTACTACGATAATAATTACAGAAATAATGACGGTAGACGCTATCGCAAATATGAAGGAAATTGGGAGCAGAGGAATTTCGGTCGGAGGAACGAGTTCAGGGAGAGGTTTGATAGGGATCGCTTTAGAAGACGAGACCGCGAACAGGAGCATGATAACGACAGAGACTTTAATAGGGATTCCGATAGAAGCAGAGATCAAAAGAACTACCGATCCAGAGACAGGAATTACAACGATAAGAGGTACGACAATAGAGAGGATAGAGATCGAAGAGATGACCAAGAAAATAGGTGAGTTGTTTTCCTTTGTTGCTGCACGATTTGTTACAATTAACTTTTCTCAGGCGAAGCCGCAGCCCTCGTCGTCCCAGAAATTTTCCTCGAAGGCACTCAGGGGAGGATAATAGAAATTACGAGTGGGGAAAGAGGGAAGAAAATGATAAACAATCCAAACAACCAGAAGAGAAGGAAAAACCGAATTTCGGGCTCAGTGGAAAGCTGACTGAAGACGCCAACAAAGTAAACGGTGTAGTCATAAAATATGCGGAGCCTCCAGAAGCACGAAAACCTAAAAGACGATGGCGCTTGTATCCCTTTAAAGGAGAAAAGGCGCTGGCTACGTTGTACATTCATCGGCAGAGCTGCTATTTGGTAGGAAGGGATAGAAAGGTATGCGACTTACCCGTGGACCATCCATCCTGTTCCAAACAGCATGCCGCTCTGCAGTACAGATTGGTACCTTTTGAACGAGAGGATGGAACAGTGGGAAAACGGGTGCGGCCGTATATAATCGATTTGGAGTCAGCCAATGGTACATTCATCAATAATAAGAAAATCGAACCGAAGAAGTACATCGAACTGCTTGAGAAGGATGTGATTAAGTTTGGTTTTAGCTCTAGGGAATACGTTTTATTGCATGAGAACAGTAAAGAGGACCAGCAGGACGACGATATTACAGAGGAAGCGCCAGTTAAGCAGGAGCCAGAGGAATGAATACGGAACATTTAGGATAGAAGGATTCTACCAGTGAATTATTGTTTTCACTAGTTTTGTTTGCATTTCCTTGTTCTTTTAATAAAATGTAATTGTAGAATTTTAAATTTCCCTCCTTTGGATGTTTGCTTTAAATCGGTTTTTTGTAGGTGTGATCATTTTAAGAAGAAACAGGAACTGTTGAAAGCAGAAGGTGGCCCATATACCCCCCAGCTCTGCTGCTTTTATCTGCTTTGAACGTTTTCACTCTGAAGACTTCCTGTAGTTGCCGTGAGGTAACAGGCAAGTATTATGATTTTATTCCGGGACAGTGTTTTCATGTTCTAATGCAACATTTTGCCATATTTCGTTGTGGTAAACTTTCTCAAGGGCAATTGTTTCCTTATTTAATTGGCGTCAATCTCACGACTCGAAAAATATATTTGAAATCTGTTAAATGTCCAAGAAATTGATTAATCATGTGATTAAAGCCGTAACTATGCAATCAGCGATGTCTCTTCGTCTCAAGCCCTGGCAGAGAGACTATCTCTGCCAGGGCTTGAGACTAGAGACTAGTTTCGATAAAATTCACTTTTGTGGTGAAATCCAAATCAATATTGTCACTATAAAATTCTGAAGGGAACTGCTTGAAGAGGTGGTGACGGAAATTGAAGAAGGCAATTCAGTATTGTTTTAAATAGTCCTCTTGCACACCACAAACGTTCCAAAGTCAGTCCATATTCGACGAACTAACATCCAAAGGAGATAGTTAAAATTGGGGAACGCCTTCTACATATTAATAGCTTCTTCTGTCTTCCCTGCCGACTACAGGCTGCAGTTGTTCAAAAAGAATGTGCACCGACATTTACACTCGACCTCCTAACCATCCTTATCCCATATTCCCATTTTCCTCCCTGCCAAGGCTGTGCTTAGCATCATAGGGTATCCCCTGAGCTTTGGCATCACCGTAAAAAAACAAAAAAGAAGAAGATCGTTTGTCATAACTGGGAGAAGTTCGTTACAGTTTGTATCTACAAAAGCAAAGCCCCCTCGTAATCCCAGTCACGAATGATCAGATCTTCACTCTGATGCAAAGTATCAAGAATACATGGTTACCATTTCATAGGCTTTAGGAAGACATACGATAATACAAACAAGTGAACATTGGCTAATTCCGTGAAATTTTTAGACACTTTAACGTACACCTCGCTCGAGTGCAGTGGGATTGACGCACCGCACGTTCTCTGTTAGTGATCCCAAGTCGCCTTTTGAACTTGTAGAAAGCAGAATCACAAACAGTATGAGAGGTGTGAGAATCCATTTGAAATTTCGGAAAGCATTTCCTCTGCAATTGACTGCTCGGTGCCTGTGGATACCAAAGGTTTTAGGTTGCGCAATGGAAACATGTCACCCAGTGCCTCTAATAGTACGAAGACTTATTTTCTTATTAACTTTCCCGCAAGGTCAAACTGCTGCGGATTCATAGGGAAGTATTGCCTTTACACGTGATGGTCCCCCTCTGAAGATTTCTAATTGCAAACACTTTTTTTCACTTGCTTCGGATGTGGTTACTGTAGGAGTTCGGTAGCTTTCTAATTAGTTATTTTATTGATCTTAATTTGTAAAATTTTATATGAATGCTCTTGGTTTATGTTCTACCAGGCCGGTTCAACAGGCAACATGCGACCCCTGAAACGTTTTTGTGCGGCCCGCATATATCGAATTTTCAAATCTTCCATTTATTTGAATCTAGCAAAATACACACTTTTTAGCCTAAAACCTATATCCTTAGTAAATTTCCAGATGCGGCCCTCGATCTGCCAACAGCTGGATAGCTCTGCTGTATTCTAAAAGTCTCGCTTAAATTTCCTTCTTTATTGACTTCTTCTTTAGTAAATTCTTTGGTTTAAAAAACATTTGTTTCATTTTGTTATACATTTCATTATTATCTACATATTTAGTTATCTAGTTGTAATGCCAAGCGATGAAAAGTTTGCTGTGCTTTCCAATATTCTCCTGGTTCGTCTGATTGTTTTATAGATATTCTCCTCTAGAAGTCGCGGCTGAATATTAATATTCCTCCTAGTCTAGTCAACTTTTTAGGGTTCGAGCTTTATCGCGATGGCCGTCTAGATAGAAGAGATGGTGGTGTTGTAATTTTTGTGAAGGAATGTTGAAGGTAAAGATGCTGAAAATGTTCAAACTTGTACGTAGAAATTTCTTGCGGCTCCGGAAATTGTGTTATTGCCCACCTAGAGGCCTCCTATTGAAAATTTTACTGAGTTCACTCATGCCTTATCTACACTCTCACATAGGTAGCCTAACAGAACTCTTAGGGCGACTTTCAACGTAAATTTACTAGACGATACCTCGTAGAAGTTTTACTTAATGCATATACGACAAACCCTTGATCTTAAAGTTATCAACAACCAGCAATCTGATAAACCTCTTTTGAATCTTTTGTTTGCTGCTGACAAATTTCATGCTCAAATTACTTCACCATGAAATCACTTTGCTAACCTGTGCGTTCTTTTTCGAAAGTTTTGCAGATGCCACTTTCTATTACCATCGGGATTATAGTAGGTCGCAAGTTCTTGTATTGTACACACAAGCGATTACAAACTGACGATTCTCAACGGAGGTTTAATAAGGTCAGGAATTTGGTGATAACTAAGCTTCGTGTTGTTAAACGTGAATACTTCGAACGCCACCAATCACCTAAGAAGTTCTGGCATCGTTTGCATAAGATCAGGACAGGACATCATGAGACTGCGTGTTCATTCGATTCGGATTGTCTCAACAGATATTTTTTGCACCCGTCCACTTCGTATTCATCATCGCCTGGTAATGTTGACATCATACTAGGAGTCAGATTCTTTCAATATGGGTTCGATAGTCGATAGGATCGCATCGAGTGACACAATTTGGCCTCTGCTCTTGTTCAATCTGGCACCCTTTCCTTGAGATGTGTCAAAGCTTTTTTTAGTCATCAAGTCGGAAGCGATTGGTCCTGACAGTGTCTCTTCCTCGATTTTTAAAGTTGATCACTCCTCTTAACCTGGTTTTGTTGATACACATACACATCTACAATTCTTGTTCGACTTTTTCAACGTTTCACCCAAGTTAGAGAATTGCTTCAGGAGTTCAGTTTGCCAAATAACTTCCGCTCACTTATGAACCAGATTTCCATCTTTTGGGCAACAGATATTTTTTGCACCTGTCCACTTCGTATTCATCATCGCCTGGTAATGTTGACATCATACTAGGAGTCAGATTCTTTCAATATGGGTTCGATAGTCGATAAGATCGCATCGAGTGACACAATTTGGCCTCTGCTCTTGTTCAATCTGGCACCCTTTCCTTGAGATGTGTCAAAGCTTTTGGGTTGATCCTGACAATGTCTCTTCATCGATTTTTAAAGTTGATCACTTCTCTTAACCTGAATTTGTTGATACACATCTACAATTCTTGTTAGACTTTTTCAACGTTTCACCCAAGTTAGAGAATTGCTTCAGGAGTTCAGTTTGCCCAATCACCTCCGTTCTCAGAGAATTAAAATTGGGATTTTCATCTCTCTTGTCTTGTACAGAAGGAGCTCCACAAGACTCGTTGCTTGACTCTCTTCTACTCAGCCGATCTGCTGAATGCACTGAGGGACTGTAAGGTGCACCTATATGCCGATAATATCCAGATTTATATAAACAGACCATAGGCCTAGTGGATGATGCGATATATCGGATGAATGGTGATCACTTTGTTATTCAGACGTGGAAATTGGTTCACCATGCAGTACCATAGTTATATAACTCCATTGAATTTTCATCATTCACAGGCATTTATCTCCAGGTTATAAACTACCTTTAATTTGCGAGCGAGGTTGACAAAATCGCTAATTTTACCACATTTTAAAGACCTCTTACAGAGCCAGCTTGATTTACCGCTTCTAAAAAGGATTTCTTGTCCAACGGTTCAATTGGAATCACACTGGATTTTACAACCATTGACTTCTGTGAACTTAACACTGGTGTGCCACATGGCTCTGTTATTTCTCCTACTTTGTTGTTATTATCAATTGCTTTCCATCTCTTATCTCCAATCTTTGATGGATTAGAGAGAATATATCACTAGGTTATTAGATAGCGATATTTCAGAGATATGCACTTGTTTGGAACAGATCAAATTATGTCGTCTTGTATCCAATGGTACTTCTCTATTTAAGTTAATTTAAAAAACGATCTTGAAATGCGAGGAAATGCTTAGACGTTTTGCTGTAGAAAGGACCCCGTCTAATCTAACTTCTTTTTAAAAGACTCGCATCAGACCAGAACTAGAATTTAATTATCATATCTGGGAAGAGGCCGTGACACACAGCATTGTCAGTATTAGGCATGGTCAAAGAAATATTTTCAAACTAATTAGTGACGAGACGATTACATCTGGTATTGATTCCTCAGAGCTACTGGCATTCAATGAAATATAACAAAATTATAAAACAATATTAAGCTTTCGGTTGTTCCTTCAAGTATGCTTTCACAATTTTACCTCTTTCATCTAACTTAAACATCTTAAGGGATCATATATCTATCCAAGGATCTTAGTTGGACAGATCACATCTTTGCTACTGTAAAGAATGCGATGAAGTGCCTGAGCTTCCTGCTGCGATGCAAGAAATACTTTACCCCATTTGACCTAGCGCTCATCTACAAGGCTCATATCAGATCCAAACTTGAATATAATTCACACATTTTGGCAGGGGCAGGATGTGTGGATGTCGAATAGAAAGTATTTAAGCTCATTGGCGACGAAACGATTGCTTCTAAAATCGATTCCCTGGATCACAGATGCAAAGTCGCTTGTCTTAGACTATTTTTTATTGCTATTTTAATGGACATTATTCCAACGAAATCTCTGGTGTGATTAAATATAGATCGATTCCTGCACGTGAGATCCGCGCATCGATTTGTATTCATCTCTTCGTTCTATTGACAAGACCCAGAAGAACAGTGAAGTTTCGAGACTCTTGAACAGAACTATACGAATGTGGAACAGATTACTTTCTCCTGCTTTCTCCGTTGACTATAGACTGCATTTATTTAAGCAGAATGTACACAAACACTTACACTCGACATACTAATCCCTTTTCCCCGTTCTCCCTTTCCTTTCTGCCAAGGCTGTGCGTAGCATCATAGAGCATCCCCTTAGTTTTGGCTGCACTGTAAAAAAAAATAATTTGTATCCAAGGTCTCAAGTTCTGTACAGGATGTTTGGAAATTCGGAGATTTCTTTGATCCCTAATGGGATATACGCCTTTAGCCGCACTCCCGAAAGAATTCCTTACGCAGGTCTCACACTCTGATGAAAAACGACGGGTGTAAGGTGAAAAATTTATTCACCCTTCATTACTTTTCTGTTATACAATAGTTCTGGTAGCAACGAAACGGCCAAGCCACATATTTTGACTAAGGTGTAGAGTTTGTGAAGTTAGGGCGTGTAGAGTTAGAAGCTTGGCTCTACATGAGATCGGCAACATTTTACATGAAAATGTTTTTGGTTGGATTTCACTTCTTTTTGTAAGTTGCTTATGACAATATTTTTTTATTTTGTTCATGTTTTTCCTTCTTTTTTTGGGATGTATTTCTTGCTCATCATAGGTGCCTTTTTTCATAGCCCACTCTCTATCTATGCTGCAACGACGTGTGCCCTCACGTGTGTGCCCATTCGGGTTGAACGCTCTCTGATATTGACTTCGGGCGTAATCGACAACAATCGTTTCTGTTCGGACAGCAAGCTCGCGCTGCGCTGTATTTGCTTCATCATCAATCACAGCGGGTACACATTAGGCGTTTTGCGCGCGCTTAATTCCATCCACTAATTTAAAGGGTGGGGGGTGATTTACTAAAAATCCTGAAATATGTATTTTACTACTTATAACAACTAACTTATAACTACTTATATCAATTTTCAGACCTCTAGTATCAAAATTTGCGGAAGTCTCCTACAAACTTCCATCCCATAGTTTAAGGGGTTTGGGGGTAAATGTTCCAAGTTTTAGAATTTTTTTGTTGTTTGTGTATTAATACTAGCTTACATACCAAATTTCAGCTTTCTAGGACTTCAGAAAGTACCCTAAGAATTTTGATGATCTTCAGTGTGTCAGTGACGAAATCGGAGTTTTTAGATATCAATAAAATATAAAGTATAAGAGCCATGCAATTGAAACTTTATATGTTTAATAAGTCCACTATTGACATCATATCCCGAGAATTTTGTTTATCTGGTATAATCCAAATCCAAGTTATGAGGGTTAAAAAAAACGACGAAGCGCTTCGAGAAAAGGTAGGTAGTGCCCTTGCGCTTCGCTTGGCTCGTCTTGGCGGGGCTACTACCGTGTCCCCAGATATATGAGCATATTGTTACACACTATCGATAGGACTTTAGTTTGGTGAATTGGTCAATTTTCATCTATTTTCTTGAATAACTTTAAAACTATTTATTTTAAAATTATAAAAAAATATATATATATTTGAGACAATATAAAAAATATTCATTTGGTATATCACACGGTACAGTTTGCAAAACTTTTTTTTTAATTTTCTAATTTGGCCCCCAAAAGTGACGCCCATATTCAAAATTCATTTATTTACGTTACACGTCCATGTTTCGGTCGCAGAAATTCATATATATACAATATACCAAATTTAAACTTAATCGGTCCAGCAGATCCGGAGCAAATTGGCTGTGACAGACAGACAGACAGGCACACGAGTGATCCTATAAGGATTCGTTTTTTCATTTGGACGTACGAAAACCCTATAAACAGTAAATTAACTTCATTAACAGGATACAAAACAGTACATCTTATGGTTGATTCGATTACGATCGACAGAGACAAAAACGAACAGAAAAAGCAATGAGATCGGAGAGAAAAATGTTTTTCTCTGTGCACTGTTTGTACATAATCCATTTTTCTGTACAATTTTGCTGTCATTTCTCGGCTCTTTTCATTTTTAAGTCAATCGAATTACGTTTTTTTATCAATTGATCTAGGACTCCCGCCGCCGTATGGCATTATCGTTTCTTCAAATCTACTCTAAAGCCAGATATGAGTCTTTATTTTTTCTGCACCAATGTCCCTTTAGCCAAATGAGTCCCCATATACTTTTTTTTATTCTGCTCTTTTTCTTTATTCTAGGGCGTTCCCACTTCCTGCCATTTCTGTGGAGATAAGTGGACCCACCTCTCCTATTTTTACATATATTATATCTTATACATTAATTTTATTGAATTAAAAAAGTAAATAATATCTACAAGGACAAAATTCGTCAAAATTCTGAAATTGTAATTCCTTTAGAAGAGCCAAGGCTGATCTTGTATTATGTATTGTAGACAGAATGGATATATTCTCTTCAGAAACCCAATAATGCCTCAGATCCTTTGAAGAAACAAGACTTTTAATTTTGGTAGTACGCTTTATTTGCTCTTCCATGTATATGTACACACAGATACTCAACTGAACCTTACGCTCTAAGGAACACCTTTAATATAAGGGTGTATAAATGTGATTTTTTTTTCTTCCTAATAATTTATTATTTATCAGTTACTATCATCTCTGTTTCGATTGATCTGTTTCGAAATTCTTCTAAACATTTCTTTTTTATTTTTTTTTTGTTGATATTACGGTCGTCTTCGTCACAACATCAATTCCCCAAACAAGTTTCATTCACCTTCGAAATTTTGACAGATTTAATCTCTTAATTACAATTAATATTTACAGAAGTATCAGTTCAACAAATAACAATGGCTTATAGCTAAATAAGGAGTTGTCTTTGTCTTTGTTTCCAATAAGTCTACGTTTTAAATAATTTCTGCGAAAAATAAATTGCAGTGGTTTTTTGTACAATTTTGTCATTTGCGGCTTATAACTAGTTCTACTTCAGTTTATTTGCTTTGCATTCATCTTTCTGCATTAGTAAAATATAATAAATTCCCACATTTTGACTGAAATCAGTCTTTACAGTATGAGACAGTAGTGTTCAATGTGTGAACTAGGTCCGATTAACTGTTCCAGCAGAACCTTTGTGTCTGCCTCTGTCAAGTTCTGACCTTCTTGTATCATCTACCCATGGTAGACCTATGAAGTCTGCATATTTTATATACAAACGGAACCTGTATTTTCGGAAATAATCTTAAGTCTTTGGCTATCCAAATATTTGAGTATTTTCATCTGTTTACTTGTGCGCTATGTTTTGGGCTACATAGCTGTTTTTGTAACGTTTTGCTCTGAGTTTGTATTCGAATAAACCGGTTTATGTGTTGTAATTGTTGTAACTATGACTTTGTCTTTGTTACTAGGCTCGTC
>QYTT01069564.1:0-18798 GCA_006980735.1 Dasypogon diadema
TTTCTGCATTTTTATTGAAAGCTCCCATTTAATTTAAAAAACATAAAAATTTGGAGAATATTCCTAAGATTGAATATTTTTCAAATATTAAGGAATAAAGTCGTTTGTTTAAGTTATACTTTTCTACAAATAAATCGTTCCTATTCCCCTATAAAAGTATTCTATTTTGCGATTAAATTTTTAAAAATTAAAGTGCCGAAGTTGGTATAATTTATACTTTAAAAAGAATAATATATGATTAACGGATTAAGCATATATTATTCCTATTGTTTATGAAAATATTCTTAGGAATTCTTGGTTAAATACTATGCTTAATTCTGGAATGGTATATGCATAGAGGGAACAATATATACTTGGAGTTCTCTCCGTGTACTGTGTAAATTGTATAATAAATTCCCATACATCTATAAGACCAGAGACACACGGACAAAATATGTATTTATTATAATTAAAGTTACCAAGAAGATCCCAATCGACACTAAGATACAAAAAACAAATTTATTTTAATTTGGCGATACATTTCGAGTTAACATCGCATCTTTTCGCTCATAAAATTTAGATTTCAGTTACCTATTAAAAGTAAATTATTAAAGGTGAATGCAAATTAAGATAAAAAAGGCCCAAATGCGGATCAATCTAGGCAACAAAAAAAATAACAATTAAGAACTTAGGAAGATTATCTAACGTAGTTGGAATAGTTGCTACCCTCTGTCTTGAAACCTTCGACTCCATCTAGTTAAGTATGTAGTTATTAGGAATCTTTATAAAATCATTAAATATGTTTTTACGATATCCTCCTTAAATATAAACAAAAACCGGTCCTTAAAAAAAACCCCATGGACAAGAAAAGATGGTTTTTTGGGGTCTCAACCGGGATTAAAAAGAGAAAATTTCACAAAATTTACATGTAAAATTTATCGACTCTTTGAGTCAAGCTATTAATAAACCTGCCAGGTGCAAGAGTGCAATAAATTTGGAAAATTTGTTCTAAATGTGTTTTGGTTACAAAATATATTTTGATTACTTTCGTACCGGTTTTTTGGCCACCTCTACCAACTAAGAATTTTTAGTGTGATAGAAAAAAAACTTGACATCGGTGAAACTATAAAATTACATCGGTCGAATTAAAATTTTATTAATTCAGAAGCCTACACTTCAGGGAAGGTGGTGTTAAGAAGATTTTGTGCAACGCGAAACTATGAGCGGCCTTTAAAATGAACAATTTCTTTGAGTTTGTTTGATTCAAGTGTACAATACTGTGATTCTTAAGGAAACACTTTGTCAGGTCATATCTTACTGCAAAAGTGTGAGTACCTAGTAGCATACGATATATATATACATATATATATGTAGATAATATAAATAGATAGATAAGTAGATTTTATTACGAACATTGTACACAAGATACTGTACATTTGGTATATGGAACAGACAATAAAATAGTAATGTGTACAGAGCAAAATAGTGATATCTCAGAAGAACTTAAATTAAGAAGTAATGCTAATCACAAATCAAAAAAGAAAGAAGAGAAAATTCAAATAACAATTATCGATAAAAATGAGTTGTTTCATAAACGAGCAGCAGGAACAAAGAAATAGAAGGTGGCTTCCTCCAAATCTCTGATCATTTTGAGATTGAAGTAAAAGGATCCAAATTTCATAAATCTTCTTTTAAAAGTTATAAGCATTTAGTATTTAATATGTGGAATTTTAATTGGCATGAGTTATCTACAATTATTATGTTGACAATTTTACTTTATTTTATTTTCGTTTTTGTTTCCCATCTTTAACAAAAATCTGCACTTTTGTCACTTACGAGTGAAAATCCATTTGAACCCTTTTATTTTGTACCCCTTGAGTTGTAATAACAGTAATTGATAACACTTACGTAAATATAAATAATATAAATATAAATAATAATCATTTGTATGTAAATTAATAGTTCATTAATAAAATCCCAGAAGTTTTAGAGTGCATTAAACTGAATATAATTTCCACTCTGAAAGATAGAAAATGTAACATCAAGATGAAATAAAAGAAAAGCAGTTGAGGACAACAAACTCTATATCTACACTGGTCCTTCTATCGAAAAAGTAACTCAGCCGTAATAATCCGCAAATACCCACAGCTCTAATATAACTCTTGAACTCTTCATCTATGCTCATCAATACTCTCTCGCACTATTAAATTCACTACTGTGTAAATTGTATAATAAATTCTCATACATCTATAAGACCAGAGACACACGGACAAAATACGTAAACAAGTTTATCAACTTTCAATTTCTTTTCAGGTGTCTTTCCAGCTTTAAAAATGAACACGAATATAATATCACCGCAATGTGCGGCACAGAGTATCGGGCCAGTAAACTATTTATTTTCTACAATGCTACAGTTCCTTCTTGCAAAATACTGTGAAATTTCATCTCCTGATTTGTGGCCCGAGGACTATGGCGCTATTGCAGATAAAGAAGGCAAGTAGAAAAACCCTTAAGAAGTCAAATTACACACCGTTATCATCTAAATGCCATCGATTTTTCCAGAATTTTTAATATACGACTTTATCGTGATTGGAGCTGGCACAGCAGGATCAGTAGTGGCGAGTCGCTTAAGTGAAAACCCCAACTGGAAGGTTCTACTTTTAGAAGCTGGTGGGGATCCACCTATTGAATCCGAAGTATTAAAATATTCCAATAAAACTGCTCATTCAGTTGACATTTTCAGATTCCAAACATGTTCTTCACCTTGCAACACACCCTTATGGACTGGCAATACAATACAACTTCAAATGGGAAATCTTGCTTCGGAATGAAAAATAGAAATTGTTATCTGCCACGAGGAAAAATACTTGGAGGGACGGGTGCCATCAACGGAATGATACACTTGCAAGGAAATCGGAAGGATTACGACCAATGGAGAGATCTGGGAAACCCTACATGGGGATGGAATGAAATTTTGCCGTATTTTAAGAAGTCCTTGAAGAATTCTGGAGGGTATTTACCGGTCAACAGCTTTAATGGCACTCATGCTGTGAAGGATATTATCAAAAAAGCAGCTCAAGAACTTGGACAGCCCATAGTTGAGGAGTTTAACGAAGGTTCCTTCTGTGGTTATAGCGAAATTAAACTAACTCAAGAAAATGGAAAGAGATTTAGCACTGCAAAAGCATTTCTTAGTCCTGCTAAGAGCAGACCAAATTTGCATGTTATAAAAAATGCAGTTGCGAAGAAAATAAATTTTGATAGAAACGGGAAAGCCATCTCTGTTGATTTTGTATACAAGGAAAAGCAAGAAATGAGAGCATTTGCCAAAAATGAAATCGTGCTATCCGCGGGAGCTATAAATTCACCAAAACTTCTGATGCTCTCTGGAATAGGTCCTCAACAGGATCTCGAATCGTTACAAATTCCCCTGGTCAAAAATCTGGAAGTTGGTAGAAACTTACAGGATCATGTTGCTGTTCCCTTAAGCTTTCATTTCAAGAAATCTATAGGCCAGGAATCAGATGTCACAAATTTATTTGATGCCATTTACAAATATCTCATGCATGGCGATGGACTTTTAGCTGATCCCGGGACTCTGGACTTAACTGCTTTTATCAATGTTATGAACTCATCTGAAATTTATCCTGACGTAGAAATTCATCATATTACCCTTCCAACACAAACCCCATTCGGTAGTGTCTACGCTGAAACAGTGGGTATATCTGAATCGGTGGCGAAATCAATATTAAACGCCAACAGTAGAAGTGAGGTAACAATGGCTTACATTACTTTATTAAATCCAGAATCAAAAGGTTGGATAAGATTAAAAAGTAAGAGTTTCAAAGACGCTCCCGAAATTTTTCCAAATTATTTGGATCGAAATGAAGATGTAAACGTCCTACTGGAAGCGATAAGATATCAAATTCAATTTGAAAGCACTAAAACCATGAGGGAGGTGGGAGGGAAATTACTTCAGATTGATATACCTGCTTGTAAGAAGTTTCAGTATTTGAGTACGGATTATTTGAAATGTTACATAAGATACATGTCGACGTCTGTGTATCATCCATCTGGGACAGTTAAAATGGGTCCAAGCGAAGATGAGACCGCCGTTGTCGACTGGCGGCTGAGAGTACATGGTCTGAAAGGACTTCGAGTGGTAGATGCTAGCATTATGCCCAGGATTGTCAGTGCAAACATAAATGCTGCAACTATAATGATAGCAGAGAAAGGTTCCGACTTTATTAAAGAAGAGTGGCTAAACAGGAATAGTGAATCTTAGTCCTTAATACAGACATACTCTTTGGATCGTGCAATGAGTGACTATTAATTATTAATATAATTTGTTTATTTAGTGTTTAAGACATAATTTTCTGTTTAAATAATAAGTTTATTCCTTCGATTACACGTGATATAAACTATGTTCTATTCAGAAAACGAGTTAAAATCGATTTCAAAGCTGCTATGAATGAACTTTACCACAATTAGATTTCCTTCCTCAAGTTGTTCTCTTTTTCCTGGAAATATCCGGCTCGAAGGACCAATGTGCTGGTCACAGGTGATAATGGATTCGTCTTTTATGTAGAGCACAAAAAAGAAAAAAAACCCAAAAAACAGCAAAAAATAAATATTGACTTGGTTGAATTCGGACTTGCAAAAGGTGCACAAACTTCAAACACTGATACCTAAACGACTGCACCAGGCACATTAAGAACTTACTTTTGATCTCTATGAAACATACACAGATGATTCTATTGCAGATAGTGATGAGATTTGCGCCCTTCCATTAAATGTTTACTTGCAGCACTTGTCAGGTTAAAATTACCCAATTTCCTCTTTCCTAAAATTTCCCTCCGTTTAAACTGTACTGTGTGCATAATAGGAAGGATTGCCCCTTGATTGTAGGCAATACCATTAGAAAAAGTACTGCACTACTAGACTGTTTATTTAGAATCATCGGTGTACTACGGATATTCTTTTGACTAACTTAATACTGTCCTGAGTATCATTATAAAAGTCTGCCCTTTTTAAACAGGCAAACATTTTAATTATAAACATGTGTTTCTCGCATCACCATTACTTTAGCAAATTTGGCCAATATCTAGTTGTGATTTTATTCAACGTAAACTCTTTGTATATTCATATTTTCAATGATATTCACATCTAATGAATGACCATCGCAATTAATTTGAGATGTCATCTTTCGTATATTTTTTTTTTGTAAGGTCAAGATTATTTTTCCAGAATTTATTTTCTAAATCCCACTCTGCGATAAACGAAATAAGATCATTTTCTACCGAGAAATATTTCTCCTTTTATAGTCAAAATATATTTGGTGCAAACAAATCGATAACGGTTAAAATACCATTTAAGATGGACACAAATTAATTCAATTGTAATATTGTAGACAAAAAATCTGCACCAGATAAAAATCCTCAGAAGCCCGGAATAGAAGAAGATAACGATAAGAAAACCAGTTACCCGCACTACTAATTTATTCTGGTCAATACACTCCGGTATACAGTTCAAAAGATAAAAGTGAAATCAGTGATACTCAGTTCCTGTCCAGAAAGTGAAGAGACCTGTTTGGCTTTGGTAATAAAATTGTTAACTAGAGAAGGAATTGTGTAATTTAAGATTTTACTAGTTTGTTTCTAAACGTGATTCGTCTACGAGTTTCTAATTAAAATGTTTACTCTAGAGACATGAACAACTGTGTGGTGGAAAATAAATAAAAATTGTTTACGTGAAAAATGAACACAAATAACGATTTTGAGTGAATTACTAATTTCTGTTCTTCGATTTTTTGAAATAAATAAAAAATAAGTTCATTATGAAATTGCAGTTATTCATTTTAAGGTTTTTTTTTTAAGTGAAAAAAATGGTTATCGGAGCTATCTGAATATCTAGAATACATATAATCCCTCTACGTTCATTTCGGGTTGTAGACACTCTGTAGCAAAATCTGAGAGTGGATCCTCGGACCCTGTATTTGGAATTTTGTTTTGTTCTATTTCGTTGCTAAAAATTCAGGAGGAACAAAAGCAATTGCTGAGTTAAAATTAGATATAATATTTTGAATTTTGTTTGCATTTAATTGATATATATATATTTAATTCTTAATGATCTTCTAGCTTTTGTCTAAGCTGCAATGGAATATATAGCTCCACAATGCGCCGCGCAGAGTGTAGGGCCTGGGAATCAATTAGTTTCCACTTTAATACAAGCTCTACTGGCGGCATACTGTGCAATTTCTCCTCCAGAAATGTGGCCAAGAGACTACGGTCCTACCGCAATTAAACATGGTAAGTGAAAGAGAAAAGATTGCTTGTGCGATAAACTACTATTAATACCCTGAAATTAATTTCATTTTGAAGGTTTACAAGATTATGATTTCATTGTTGTTGGTGCTGGTTCAGCAGGATCTGTAGTGGCAAGTCGTCTAAGTGAAAATCCCAACTGGAAAGTTCTTCTTATAGAGGCTGGAGGAAATCCGCCCGTAGAGTCTGAGGTAATGTGATTTTTTTCTATTATTTAAATAAGGTTAATCCGACATATTCAAAGCAGATCCTAAGCATGTTTTTCACCTTACAACATACTGACGTCGACTGGCAATATTATCCTATTCCGAATGGGAAATCTTGCCTTGCAATGAAAGATGATATCTGCTATTGGCCAAGAGGCAAGCTGCTCGGAGGATCGGGATCTCTTAATGCAATGATATATCTACCTGGTAATCGAAAAGACTACGATCAATGGAAAGATATGGGCAATCCCTCCTGGGGTTGGGATGATATTCAGCCATTCTTTAAAAAATCGTTAATTAAATACAAAACAACCACTGATTTGAATAAATCCAAAGGATATCTACCCGTTAAAAGTTTTAATAGTCCTGAATCTCTGAAGGAGGCAATTATGAGGGCCGCTCAAGAGCTTGGACAACCCATAGTAGAACAGTTTGATGAAGGTTCGTACCTGGGCTATAGTGAAGCTAATGGAACTCAACAAAATGGCAGAAGGTATAGCACTGCAAAAGCTTTTCTAGGTGCAGCTAAAAATCGGCCAAACTTGCATGTAATTAAAAACGCTATTGCTAAAAAGATAAATTTCGAGACTGATGGAAAAGCTACCTCAATTAGCTTTGTATACAACAAGGAGTATGAAATGAAAGCATATACAAAAAAAGAAATTATTTTATCCGCGGGAGCTGTAGATTCACCAAAATTACTAATGCTTTCTGGTATTGGTCCCGGAAAGCATTTAAGTTCATTAGGAATTCCACTCTTTAAGAATCTTAACGTGGGAGGAAATTTGCAGGATCACATTGCGGTGGCTTTACCTTTTGTATTCCAAGAGTCCACCGCAATTCCATTAGATGAAAAGGATATTTTGGATGCCACATACAGATACCTTATTCATGGAGACGGATCATTTTCTAGTCACGGGACTACAGATCTAGTAGCTTTCGTCAATACCCTGAATGATCAAAACCCTTATCCAGATATAGAAATTCACCACTTTATGTTACAAAAGCAGTCCCCGTTTGGAAGCAATTATGTGAAAGCAGTTGGTTTTTCAGAGTCAGTTGCACAATCCATTTTGGCGGCTAACAGGAGGGGTCATCTAATTGTGATGTACATTGTGTTAATGAACCCAAAGTCTATTGGCTATTTAGAACTTCAGAGTGCAGATTTTGAAGATCCGCCGAACATATTTCCCGATTATCTAAGCCAAAAAGAAGATTTAGAGACACTCCTACGAGCAGTGAAATATCAAATTAGGTTCCTGACAACAAAGGCTTTCAAGCAAGCAGAGGGCAAATTGGCACCTATAAACATAACTGGATGTAACGAGCTGGAATACTTAAGTACTGACTATATAAAATGTTATATAAGACACATGTCTACGACAATGTACCATCCAACTGGGACTGTTAAAATGGGTCCAGATTTAGACAGATCTGCTGTTGTCGACTGGCGATTAAGAGTACGAGGTATGAGAGGACTTCGAGTAGCTGATGCTAGTATAATGCCAAATATAGTGAGTGCTAATACCAATGCTGCAACCATTATGATAGCAGAGAAGGCTGCTGATTTTATAAAGGAAGATTGGAAAAGCGATCAAAGTGAATTATAATAGTAGCGAAATTTCGTTTAGCACATTTAACTGTTATGTAATTGACTGTTGTAGCACAAATCATAGGTAATAAAAGTTATATATTTCTAATACTGTTTTGTTTTTGAATTATTCGACCCATTTCTCAGCATTACGACCATAGAATAAAGACTAATTGAGAGGTCTTTGAAGGAACGAAGAATTTTTCCATGAAAATTAACTATTAGACTGAGTCACTGGGTCATATGTGAAACAACTCAGTTTTTACAGAACTCTGCATTTGTCGCTAAGTCCTTGAAAATGGCCAAAATACTTCAAGTTTGAAAAAATTTCGCTCTGGACTTAGCTGAGTTAATTAACTCCATCAGCATTCAAGAAAGTGATGAATTTCTCATCTCCCGGCTATGTTTCTTAACGGGCCGATAAAACCATTGTTTATGTCTCTAATAGCTGTACACAGAGGGGTCCCCAAGGCTCGGTGCTATTTCCCTTGCTTTTCTGTTCATTTATAAGTGACTTGTTAAAAATCTTATATGTATATATATCTTAGTAGGAGAATTGGACCTGTAGATGATTGAGTAAGATTACTAATCTCGGGATAGATATCAGTCAAATTATGAAGCGTTGTGAAGATGTTAACCGTATGTTTAGTAAAATATATGCTGGCCTTAGTTACCTGACTTTATGCTAATATTCTGATTCGAGCTCTTTTGATACTTCACTTCACATTTCGCACTCACCTTATATGATACCCAAAATAAATCCATCGATAATACTGGTAAATATATTATCTATCACAACTATAAATTATTATTTATAATATGTACAGGTGTTTTAGCTCTCTAAAATTTGGAAGCGACAACGATTTCTGCTTTTAGCAGTTGATCTCAGTGCTTTCAGACAAAAAAGTTCCTTGTGTTTTCTTCCCAAGGTTTTTAGGCGATTTATTTATCTCGAGAAAATTAGCAATTTACTAAATTAACTAGGAAGGAAGTTATTATTGGTCTAATACCCACCGTAGATAGTCTAAGACCCATCTTTGACGGTCTAAGACACATACTAGACGACAAGCACAATAAGTATAGTCACTCCAATGTTTTGAAGACATTCTCGAATGTTAAAATATTATTCCTTATCGCATCACATAATTGTATCTATTCATTATAAACTAAATTAAATACAAATTTTACCGCTGATATACACTGGTACAGCTTCGAACCTGAAGGCACTACACTACCACACCTTATGTTGTTAGATAATAAAAATATCACAATATTCCCCAGAGATTCATCAATCGTTCTTAGCAAAACGCAACGAAAATAATATATATAAGATGAAATTGTTTTATTGAGTTGGCTTTTCATTTGTCATTAATTATTTTAACAATACAACAGCTGTAAAATATTTTACCAATTATGTTTGAATAAAAGCAGAAAAGAGGTTAACACAAGCAATTAAAATCGACATTAAGAAAAGTACACGCTTAACAAAACTAATGTAAGGATTTATATGATTTATAAGGTAACAAACAGGTGAGGTATTATCGTGAGATGGGCATAAAAACAGCTCAGTTATGATATTAAAGACAAAAAGTCTGCCCTAGATAAAAACAATAAACAGATGGGAAAAGAAGAAAATAGCAAGAAGAAGCACAATACTGACAAATACCCAGTTGCCGGTACTTTAAATATTCTGGCCAATATTTCCAGGAGCTCTATGCAATTCAGAAGTTAAAAGTGAAAGCAGTTATATTCAGATATTCCAGATTAAAAAGTGAAGAAACTTGCTGAGCTTTGGTAAGAAAATTATTAAATACAGCAAAAAATTGTACTATTTAAAGTTCTATTGATGCTTCTAGGAGTTTCTAATTAAACCGTTTACTCTAGATACAAGAAGAACTGTGTGGTGAAAAATAAATAAAACATATTGTAGTGAAAATAGTTTAAATTCTGGAAATTTACTGTGATCAAAAACGAGTACTCGGCACGAAAATATTTTTAAATTGTAAAGCAAATTGTCTCGAATTAATTTGCCAGTTTGTGGCAATAGTATGTGAATAGTTCCGTGTATAATAGTAATATAACGAACCGGTTATAAAAATTTAAATCAATTTTTTAAAATGGTAGAGTTCTGATAAATTCAATTGATAAAATGGAAAATTTTACAAACATAATTCTCTCATGTAACTATTTAGCACATTTTCTTGAGGACGATTTGTTTCACTATAAAAATTAGGTATATTAGTTGTACACTGTACGATTGTAAATCAAGAACCGGAAATAACGATTATTGTGAAATTTTCAACAACAAAAATCTGAAAAAAACAAAAATTAAGCCTAATAATTTTTAATGAATTTATTTTTTATTTTGTTATTCAACTCACTGCGCAAAGAATACCCCAATAACGATGGAGTTTTATTTTTTCATTCTCGATAGGATTCAATGAACTCAGTTTTTATAATGGTAGAGATTTCCTATTCTATGTAAAACATTTTTTCTTATATGTTCCATCATGTTGTGATTTCTGCAATCGTTTTATCAAGCAAACTCAAATAATAAATTTTATTGGCGATCAAATAGATAAAAATTTACTAATATGTAATCTTGAGTGGTGAGCGCAAATATGATCTTTGTGTAGTGAGTTTTGCTACCGAATATACATTTTGCACTTCAATTTCAACTATCTGCAAATCGAATTCAACTTTATACAAACTAAATTCACTCGTTTGCAAATCAAAATTTCTCTACAAAAATATTTTATCTTTTTCATGAAGATACAAATCAAATATTTATTTTTACACATATTTTTGGACATTCACTTATGCTAGAACTAGCAACAAAGGGACCGACGCTTGGCATTACGATAGATATTGTTTTCAACCTTTATATTGTCCACTGTACTCACTTCCGGTTTGGTTTGGACGTCGCATTCGTATAGGAATTGGAATAACATTTTCCAGACAGATTGCCTTCATCATGAGGTAAATTAATTATACTGTCTCCATACTCTTCGATGAATACACTGCCTTTTTTGGCTGCTTTCGGAGATCACAACCGGTATTCGTTATACGAGAAATAGGACGAGCGACAATGAACACACCTCACGAACACTTGTATTAAACGTGCACTTCAAAAAATTCGGAAAAAGATTGTTCCAAGAGGAGATTACATATAATATTTTAAATTTAATTTGCACTTAATTAGTTCTATTAATTTTTAATTATCTTTTAGCAGTTGTTTATAGGCTACAATGGAATGCATACCACCACAATGCGTAGCGCGGAGTGTAGGGGCTGGGAATCAATTAGTTTCCACTTTAATACAAGCTCTACTGGCGGCATACTGTGCAATTTCTCCTCCAGAAATCTGGCCAAAAGACTACGGTCCTACCGCAATTAAACATGGTAAGTGAAAGTGGAAAGATTGCTTGTGCGATAAACTACTATTAATACCCTGAAATTAATTTCATTTTGAAGGTTTACGAGATTATGATTTCATTGTTGCTGGTGCTGGTTCAGCAGGATCTGTAGTGGCAAGTCGTCTAAGTGAAAATCCCGACTGGAAAGTTCTTCTTATAGAGGCTGGAGGAAATCCACCCGTAGAGTCTGAGGTAATGTGATTCTGTCGATTATTTAAGTTTAATAAGTCTTTTATGTTCAATGCAGATCCTAAGCTTGTATTTCACCTTACAACATACTGATGTTGACTGGCAATATTATCCTATTTCGAATGGAAAGTCTTGCCTTGCAATGAAGGATAATATCTGCTATTGGCCACGAGGAAAGCTACTCGGAGGATCGGGGGCTTTGAACGCAATGATATATTTACGTGGCCATCGAAAAGATTACGATCAATGGAGAGATATGGGCAATCCCTCCTGGGGTTGGGATGATATTCAACCATTCTTTGAAAGGTCAATACTTACACACACAACAAGCACGAATTTAAAGAAATCCAAAGGATATCTACCCGTTAAAAGTTTTACGAATTTCAAACCTATAATAGAGGCGATCATGAAAGCTGCTCAAGAGCTTGAACAACCCATAGTAGAACAGTTTGATGAAGGTTCATACCTGGGCTATAGTGAGGTTAATGGAACTCAAAAAAATGGTAGAAGGTATAGCACTGCAAAAGCATTCCTAGGTGCAGCTAAAAATCGACCAAACTTGCATGTAATTAAAAACGCTATTGCTAAAAAGATAAATATTGGCGATGATGGGAAAGTTGTTTCCATTAGCGTTGTATACAACAAGGTCCATGAATTGACAGCATATACAAAAAAAGAAATTATTTTATCCGCGGGAGCTGTAGATTCACCAAAATTACTAATGCTTTCTGGTATTGGTCCCGGAAAGCATTTAAGTTCATTAGGAATTCCACTCTTTAAGAATCTTAACGTGGGAGGAAATTTACAGGATCACATTGCGGTGGCTTTGCCTTTTATATTCCAAGAGTCTACCGCAATTCCATTAGATGAAAAGGAAATTTTGGATGCCACATACAGATACCTTATTCATGGAGATGGATTATTTTCTAGTCACGGAACTACAGATCTAGTAGCTTTCATCAATACTCTGAATGATCAAAACCCTTATCCAGACGTAGAAATTCACCACGTTATGTTACCAAAGCAATCCCCGTTTGGAGACAGTTATGTGAAGGCAGTTGGTTATTCAGAGCCAGTTGCACAATCCATTTTGGAGGCGAATAGTAGAGGTCACCTAATTGTCATGTACCTTGTATTACTGAACCCAAAGTCTGTTGGCTATTTAGAACTTCAGAGTGCAAATTTTGAAGATCCGCCAAACATATTTCCCAATTATTTAAGCGAAAAAGAAGATATGGAAATACTCCTGCGAGCTGTGAAATATCAAATTAACTTCCTGACAACAAAGGCTTTCAAGAAAGCAGAGGGGAAATTAGCACCTATAAACATAACTGCATGTAACCGATTCGAATACTTAAGTACTAGGTATCTAAAATGTTACATAAGGCACATGGCTACGACAATTTACCATCCAACTGGGACTGTTAAAATGGGTCCAGATTCAGACAGGTCTGCGGTCGTAGACTGGCGATTAAGAGTACGAGATGTGAAAGGACTTAGGGTGGCTGATGCTAGTATAATGCCAAATATAGTGAGTGCTAATACCAATGCTGCAGCCATTATGATAGCAGAGAAGGTTGCTGATTTTATAAAAAAAGATTGGAAAGGCGATCACAATGAATTGTAATCGTAGTAAAATTTATCTTAGCATATTTAATTTTTATATAATTTGTTTATTATTATAAATAAAATCGCATAAGAACTACATTAGTCTAGAACCCAGTGGTGTCAGTAGCTGAAGAAAATTATTGAGTAAACAAGTTCTTTTTTTGTGCCTCACAATAAGTTATAAACCTACTGGAATATTTGTCAGATTAAAAGTAATTTTGTTTGATCTCAACTTTCTTTCGGCCAGATTAAGGGAGCTAAAATCATCATAAAAAAGCATTATATTATTCATAAAAAAGTAAACCTTAACCTAATAAAATAATCTCCATTAATACTAATTTAATTAATCTTCGCCTAGAAACAAAAGCTCACACTTTCATCGAAAATTATCTAAGAGAAAGGAGGGAAATATAATGCTAATTTCACATAATCCTTACGAAACTTAAGCACACTAATCCAAAATATTTTTGATATGAAATGTTACTGCAGTCACTGTTGCCAAACCGCACCTTCAACAGAACTTCAAAAAAAAAAAATATTTGATTTTAGGGACATTAGTAATCAATATCAGTGCAGAATAATTCCTTCACATAGACGGGAAGAAGTAATCCTGGGATTCACTCAATGATAACTCGCGGATGAATTATGATCTGTTCGAATTACGGTCTAATGGAATAAATTCCAATTAAAAGAGGGGGTAAAAGATAAAAAAGAATTATATCAATTCCCAGGCCCAGCCCGAGTTTACTTCGAAGAAGGAATTCATTATAACTTTAGTAGCTAGAATGGAGTATCTTAGTGAAGAATGTGCTGCTCAAAGTGTTGGGCCAGGAAATCAAATAATCGGGCTTCTAATTCAAACACTACTTTCCTCGTATTGTGCAATATCGCCATCCACCTTGTGGCCAGAAGATTATGGTATCAAGGCTTTAAAAGATGGTAGGATATGTGTTAAATTTTATATACATTTTATACAAGGTGTCAATTCTTTCGTGTCTTATTAATATTATCTTAAGTAAAATTAAAAAGGCCGAAAAATATTTCATTTGAAAGTGATTGTGCCCGTTTTGTTTGTAGATGAAAGTGCCAAGTGTTGAAGAGTTTATACGTTGAGAAATATAGATATTGTTTGTCAGTGTAAATTCTAATTGTTATTATCCAGACATAAATGTTTAATTGCTTTATATTTGAACAGACATATTTTACGATACACTCCAAGGGTCACCGGTATTAAAGGTGCTATTTTACTTTAGCGCGGCCAAGGTAATGCAAAGGGTATTGTAACAAAGGAATTCACTTGTCCATTTGTGTCTCTGAAAGCTATTATGATGCTTATTAGAACAAAGAAACAAAATGGAATGGCAATAAAAATTGAATATTTAAGTGGAACCTTACATTTTCTTCAATGAGTCAACGAAAGAATAATGTAACAAAGAGTAATTCATGAATTTCCAATGACATTCCTGTGTTGGGATTGTAGACTACTCTACCTATCTCAGTAGGAAATCTTATATTTGCTGTTTCGTAACTGAAGATTTTTTTAAAGAAATTAGATTCCTTCCAAAGCGACTTACCTTTTATCCATAAAGTAAGTCCTTTCCTGTAAAGGAACTCGTAGGTAGCTACCACCCTAGGACATCACAGTGCTAAAGTAATCGACACTGTAATCGACTAAGTAAGTAACTACCCTTACAGATTGGGTGTTATAGTAAAATCTTTAGGATATCCTTTAAACCATGGTCAAAATCAAGTGACCCCAAGTGCGAATCCCGTCGGTATCTACGGCTTTAATGCATTCATTTTATTCACTGTTAAAATTTGAGATCTGATCAATTATTTCATGCAAGATCAGACTAATACACAAATTCTTATGTTAACATGATTCTATCAGACGTGGTATAATCTTAAAATACCTTTTTAGGTCTCCCCAAATATGACTTTATTGTAATTGGAGCGGGATCGGCGGGAGCGGTCATTGCAAACCGCTTAAGCGAGAATCCCAATTGGAAAGTACTTCTTTTAGAAGCAGGAGGAAACCCACCTATAGAATCAGAGGTATAGCATTTATTATATATATTTCAATATCTTTTCTAATATACCTCTTCCAATAGGTACCAAATTTGTACTTCACCGTCCAGCGCACATCTCATGATTGGCAATATCAAACTGAACCCAATGGGAAATCTTGTTTAGCTATGAAAAACGGAGTTTGTTACTGGCCACGAGGTAAAGTCCTTGGTGGATCCAGTGGTATTAACTGTATGTTGTACGTAAAAGGCAACAGAAAAGATTATGACGATTGGAAAAACATGGGAAATCCCTCATGGGGTTGGGATGATGTTATGAAATATTTTAAAAAATCCCAAAACCTCAAAGCAAATATCACTGATAAAAGGGACCAATTATATAATAAAGGTGGTCCTCTGACCGTCGATCAATTTCTGAGTGATGTAAAAATTTCTGAGGTAATAATGAAAGCTGCTGAAGAGCTTGGATATAAAAATGTTACAGATTTTAATGAAGACAGTTATTTAGGATATAATAATGTAATGGGAACGACTCACAAAGGTCGAAGATTTAGCACAGCAAAGGCATATTTAATTCCTGCTAAAAATAGATCAAATCTTCACATTGTGAAGCATGCTCATGTGAAGAAAATTGAAATTGATACCAACAAAATAGTTACTGGTGTAACTTTTGTGTATAAATCGTTACATGAGATGACAGCAAAAGTGACTAAAGAAGTTATCGTGTCAGCAGGAGCAATTGGTAGTCCACAATTGCTTATGTTGTCAGGAATAGGACCTGCCAATCACTTGAAACAGTTGGGTATTCCATTGATTAAAAATTTAGCAGTAGGAGACAACCTTCAAGATCACTTGATAGTTCCAATCGTTTTTAATGTGAACAAATCTAGTGCTAAAGCCGTAGATAAGGAAGAACTCTTGGATAGCATTTATAACTACCTCATGAATAGAACCAGTCCACTCTCGCATCATTATACCATGAACTTAGTAGGTTTTATAAACACAATGGATCCAAAAGCACCCTACCCGGATATCGAATTTCATCATTTTTTCTTCAGAAAGCAATCTCCTGAAACTAAGTACTACGTGAAGGCTGCAGGATTCTCAGAAGTTCTCGAACAATCGATTTTAAAAATTAACAGAGAAGCCGATACCCTTGTGGCTTACGTGGTTTTATTGAAACCGGTATCTACGGGGAAAATCAGGCTTGCCAGCACAAATTATCTAGATAAACCAAAAATATTTGCCAATTATCTGGACAGGGATGAAGATATGGAAACACTTTTACGAGGTCTGAAATACCAAATAAAGTTTGAAGATACCAAAGCTTTTCAAGAAAGCGAGGCTATATTAATTCGGGTTCCATTAGAATCTTGTGACAATGTTGAATATAAATCAGATGACTATTGGAAATGTTATATTAATCACTTGTCTACGACTGTTTATCATCCGACGAGTACAGTGAAAATGGGACCGGACACAGATCCTACAGCAGTTGTTGATCACCGTTTGAAAGTAAAAGGAGTACAGGGTTTACGTGTCGGTGATGCCAGTATTATGCCAACTATTGTCAGCGCCAATACCAATGGTCCAACTATTATGATTGGGGAAAAATTGGCTGATATGATTAAGGAAGATTGGAAAACTGAATGGGAAAAGAGGTCAGAACTTTAGTTTCGTTTTTAATTAGAGTTGTATCTTGGGAAGAAATGAGCCGTCTAGTTTGAAAGCGGTCTAAATCCAATTTTACAACCACAGTAAAAATAAATTTTAAAGGATTTTGATTTCCATTTACGCTTTAATTTTTACTATAACTGAAAAAATAAACGGCTGAAATAATCTTAAATATGATGAAATAAATCGGCAACAAAAGTGGTTACTATTTCTTATTAAATTCAACTTCTAAACATTCATCTATGTTACAAGATAATAATAAAATCTGCATATGTATACTTAACAGCTGTTTTATATACCATTTATGTACGTAATCAATTCACTATTGACCAAAACAACCAATGAACCCTCACCTTACAGGCTAATGGCATGAACTAAGAACCGGCCTTACAAGTCATAATTAACTAAAGAATTTCTGAGGTTATCGGCTACCAAATTGAAGACCTCTAGAGAACCTAACAAATTAAAAATAAAAAGATTCTAGAAACACATATAAAACACTCGAGTGTAAGGCCATCAGAACTAAGGAGAGAATACAGGTAAAGTTTTTAGAAGCTACTATTAGAACTTAGAGATCCAGGGTTATGTCCATTAAGTCCATTGTTCTTCTCACTGAGATTGGGCACGTGCCGAAGGAGTCCGTTTAGGTTTTCACTAATTCTTCTTTTCTCACCTAACCTGACTAATCCCTGAGGAAAACCTCCAGGATATGTTTATGGTTTTGTGCCACGAACCACTATTTTCTTTTCTTTAAATGATAGCCTGCTCTACACTCTTGCAATTTTTCTCAAAAAGGATTCACGAAGTTCACTGTTCTGTCTTGGTCTCAAGGACGAAAAGGCGAAGACGACTTAGTGTGCGTGTATCACGTGTAGGTATTGATCTACGAGAAATTGGATCACGGATTTAATTGAAATAATATTAAAACAGAGTAAAAAGTCCGTGAAGACGTCTGTACTCCAGTACTTTAACTTAATGTTTGTAATGTAAATATTCACAGCATTTTCTCGATTTGTTCAACATTTGAATGAGAAAATTAAATTTCTACAATTTTCAAAATAATATTATCTTCAAGATAAGATAGTTATTGCTGTTGTAAATGTTTAATTTTGGAACATCTTATCTTACTTTATCACTCTTTATACTATTCTTGTACTACCGAATAATCTAAGCAAACGGAAAGTATGATCCGAACTTTAATTGCGTATGTTGAACTTCAAATCTAATCTAAATCTACCCAAGTGCTAGCATAGCTACTTTGTGATTCATTTTATCACTTTATATATATATAAGGATCTTGCTCTGCTCTAGAAGAGAATCAATTTCAAATTTCAATGATAGCAAATTTTGAAGCATTTATTTTTAACGATCTCAAGAATTATTGACACGAAAAAAGTCAGCATCTGAGACTGGTGCCAGCTCGTGCACTTTACCTTCTCACTATCATAGATGTCACTGTGGTCTGGTAGTCATAGAATATTTTGACAACTTGATATGATTTTACAGCCCCTCATTAACTCAAAGGTGATGAAGAATATCAATAAAAGCTTTGATAGTCACCGTAAAGATGGAGGTTTTGAAAACATTTGCCGGTCTCTAGAAGACCGTGGCATACTTTTGTAATTGTAGTGCAATTTGCGCTCCCCGGTCTTCATAGAATATATCCGTACATAGGATTAAATGTGACAAGGAAGTAACTACGTAGTGAAATTTCCAATGCTTCTACCGTGGAATCTTAAATTAAAACTCTGAGGCAATATCAACCATAAATAGCAGATGGTTACC
>QYTT01069580.1:0-10614 GCA_006980735.1 Dasypogon diadema
ATTTGTAACTTTTGTAACTACGCCAATGCGTCAGACCCCCCAACAAATTTGGAAATATAAACACAACCATCTTCTTGCAATATTTTCCCGAAATAATAACTAATCTGATCATGTTATTGCAACTATTTCATAAAATAATTTCCTGTCCACCTTCTTTTTTACAAATTTCTTTGTAACTTTGACAGCGAAGACCCCCACAAGAAGAGAGAGTATGAATTTTTTGGCTACGCTCTCATTCGTACATTTTAGCATAGAATGCCATCTCCTTTAGTTCTCTCCTCGAAGCCTTACCTCTAGGGTGGTGTGGAAAAAGGCTTGACATTTAAGGTGCAAATTAAGGGAACATATAAAAACGTTATGCCACTCATATCCAATTTGTGCAATTACACAGGGGTCTCCTAGTTCTCTATAATTATCAAATCCACAGCAACAGGATGAAATATTCTATCTAAAAAGACAAAAAATGCACATCCAGTAATACAAATTTTGTCGTATAATGAAATTTAAAGATTTCTAACCTGAAACTCAAACACTCTGTTGACACTGTCGACGTTTATGAGGTACTCGGTTTCACCCTCTTTCCCCTTCAGAAATGCTTCACTTTCACGTATTCATATACAGGTTTGTGTCCGTTCCTTAGTTCTTATTTCTATGGTAGTCACTTATTGTGCAACCTGAAAAGACATTTCACATGATTCTTGAGGGCAGAACTGTGGGAACGAAGCCATAGACGTAATCTGATCTCAAGAATTTTGTGTGCACGGCTTGTTTTGATTAAAGCGATTTGCACCGCTAATATTGCACTGAAATTGTGATAAAATTCCACTCGAATGTGGGAAAAATATTTATATGTGCATCTCAACATTACTTTTAAAAAGATTTTAGGTTTACCAATTCAAGTTTTCATCTTCGTCTTGTTATAACAATTTGTGACATTAGAACGAGACGAGCATCAAGCAACCTCGTCCCAATTAACTTGCTTTGCTTGATTTTCAACATTTCGTTCATCTTCCATGGTTAAGACTAATGTTCCTAGTAGGTAGAAATTGATAGAAATTACACATTCTTTCTGTTTCAAATCATTTCATTTTAATTGTAAAAGCTATTAGCTTATGGTAAATCAAAAATAATACAAAAGAATATGCGTTTTCTTGAAGAAAACCTATCCATAATTTGCATGGAGTCAATTCAAAGGTTAAATTGATGAAGTGTTATACAAACTAGCCAAGCTCCAAGTTGTCTCGGTCTGACTTCACAAATTGTTATAACGAGATGAAGACGAAGATTTGGATTGGAGTCGGCCATCAGGAAATTCACAAAAACTTTGGGATACTTTACAGAAAATTTTCATGAGCACATTGAAAAGTATTAAAATTGTGACTGTCAGGGAATAATAATTCTATTGTATTAAAAAATAACATTCTCTCAGTAGAATTCGTTAATAGAGGTCGCATTCAATATTGGGTTTAAGAATTTGCTCAAATAAATAATCTAATAGTTTTATTCTAAACTAATTAATTTTTAAAAGTTGAAACTAAATTATTTTAAATAAAATAATAAAAAAATCAATAAAATAAAAGTGATAAGAAATATAAGAAAAATATAAAAGAAGACTCAAAAGCTTGAAAATATTTTTAATTGAATTAAAATAAGAAACCATCTTTTCTTCAATAGCTTTACCGTCCTCTCGACATGTAACCTCCGTACGATCTTGTGTTTCATTCGGTCAAAAATATTCGACTTTTTCTAAATCGGTGATCAAAGAACAAGGAAATTGATATTTTTCAAGTTGATATTTTTCAAACATTTCGACCTGTTTCCTTTTAGTATAAAATAATTTGTGTAATTTTTGACATTCGGTATATTTAGTAAGTATTCACGGATTAATTCTATTCGAGATATCCTCATAAAACCATGATAAACTCATGATGAACAAAAATTTATTATTTTCTTCTACTTTTCACAAAAAATGGGATTTTAAATTTCGGAATCTCGATAGTCAGAATTTTTAAAATCAAAATTACGCATCCAACCCGAATCGAAAGAAATTACTTGGCCACATTGCATTTTATTTCATCTTTTAAAGTAAGAAGATGTTTTTAAAATAACTTTTTCTTCGGTAGTAGACTAATTTAGTCCCCGTTATCTTACCTATTGCGAATAATTATTTTTTTTCTGTTTTCAGATGTTATAATATGGATTGCATTTGTGAAAATTCGCAAGCAAGCTTACGTTGGAATGAACACCACCGCAACAACAACAAATCACAATTTTGTGAAGTATATTCAAAAGGAGTTTTTAAAAGAAGTAGATATGAATCGCAATATAAAATAGTGGATTGTTTCGATGAAATCGGGCAAATTATAGTATCCAAAATAGTTAATTTAAGCAATAATTCGAATAGTAAAACGTATATAGCAAGTAACAACTGTTGTTTAGTCCGTCACACTTTAAGTTTCTATGCAGCGTCCAGTGTTATTTTAGCCTTATGTTATCTGACAACAGTAGCAGCTGATGTTAATCCAATGTAAGTAACACTATTTAATAATAAATAAGAAGTTAAGTTGTGGAAACTGTTAAAAATGTTACAGTGTTTCTAGGAATATGTAATTAGGACCATTTGTAGTTCCTAACAATAGAGGCATTTTGTACAAAGCACAGACTTTTTTCGGATCGGGAAAATCAAAATAATTGATCTTGAAATATGACATTACCTCAATCCTGGCCTACGATGCTCTACAAACCAGGAAGATATAAGTATATTTCTTGTAAAAATATAAAAAATTTAAATAACTGTAATCAGCGCATACGAAGATTTGTCCCATTTTTATATGTACTAAATTACGGGCCTGCTTGTATTAAATGTATGGTAACATTTATATCTGCTTAGATCTAGTTCATATTGACAATTTTTTTTAGTGAATGTTGGTAACTTTTTCCATTTCTCAAGAATTTTATTTGTTTACGTTTTTGATTTCTTGTTAGAGATCTTTCTTTCGTAGTTTTGTGTTATTGTTAATAATTTTAATTGTTTTATTGGTTTTCCTGTTTTTAATTCAAGAGCTGATTTTTTTTATGAGTTGCGTCAACGTTGATCTCCACAAGGCATACTTTTAGAATAAAATGGAAAAAAAAGAAATTGCTGAAGAGTTAATAAATATATGGGTGTCCTTTGCAATATTAGGCCTGTATATATTTTTTCCTTATTAACTTCTTCACGATTTGGCTGCAATTAGGTCTATATCCCATATATAATACTTGACACATAATTCAGGGCAAAAACTCAAGAATAGTTTTGAAAACAAATATGTAAATAGATCAAGTTATATTGGCTTGAGGGAAAATGCTATTTTAATATGATATAACTGGAGCTTCATACACCAACCTTTGGCTTGACTCATTTTCAAATTTTATGTTTCGATTTTAGTAAGGTATATTTCAAGCCTCCCGCTCTCGAGTTATAGCATAGAAATGGGCAGACATACAGATTTATAGATATATGCAAAACAATTTGTTTCTATCTCTCTCTCATTGATATTTTTAGTTATTTTAAAAGTTTGCTTCATTGAGTAACCTATGCCATGGGTGCTAGTGAGTGACTTCGTCTGTCTCTAGTAAATTCTAGATATATTTATCCACAAGTTTCCTAAAATCCTGCGTTCTGAATAGTTTTTGGGCGCAAGCTAATATTATATTGTTAGGTCCTAGTAAGCTGCTGTAGCAGGTAATATTCTGGTTAATTGCATCTTCCAATATGACATCTAAAAAAGAAAGTCGGGCCAGCCGAAAATCTGCCCGACTGAACGATTCAGCTACATTTCGGAAAATTTGCAAAAATCCATTAACTCAGCAGTGGATGATGTTAAGGCTGCTCTAAATACACTAAAAAAGGACACTGGAACTGTAAAATTATCCCTTAGTAACATGAGCTGACAATTCAACGATGTTCAGCCAGTTCACTTATTGTCAGCAGAGATAATTGACTCTGAACCGATAAAGAGGAACGCTTAGGTAGTTATAACGAACATTCCACAGGAACAAAATCTGCTCAAAATCGCAATGGAACATGTACATTTGAACAGGGAATTATTAAACAATTTTACTTACCATGTTGTTGACTTCAGCACCATGACAAGATCATCTGTTAACGATCCTTGTTTCTACATAATTCTTCATTAAGCTTAGACCAAGTGATTTTACGCCAAAATTCTAGGTAGATGAAATGAATAATGTTGTCAAAGGAGATAGACAATCATGAAGGGGAATCTCTTCTAGAATTATTCCCAAATAAGGAAATAATTCTAGTTCTTCAAGTATATTCTACCTACCTTATATGGTACAGCTAGGATCTTTGAAAAAAAAAATCAGGCAACCATCCAATCCAAAATAAGGTTTTATTGGTAACGCGCACGGCTCCTTATCCAAACCAATTTTCAAATGCGAAAACTAGAATTATACTTTGAAAACAAAATTCAATTTTGTAAAACTTGTGCAAATCATTCTTAAAATTCGGTTTTGGTGCTAAAGTTAACAAAACTCTGAGACTAAAACTGTGCTTATTTCAAACCTATCGTGAATATTGTAGTTAATTTCTAAATTCCCGATAATAAATAAACATTGAGCATTAAATTGTGTGAAAGGCTGTGTACTGAACTTTGAATTATGTTAACCGACTTTGTATACTGAACTCATGAATTAAATTGTGAAATCAAAACAAATTAGACACAGATGTGAAAATTAATTTGGAAGGGAGAATTGTCCTTATTAATAAATCCATAACTCATCGGTCTTTCATGGAAACATGGGTTTTCACCTATAAACACATCAAATGAGAAATCATCTGTATTTCAGCCGAATGTTACCGTTGTGCAATCAAGTGTTAATGACTCATCTCTGAAATTGCAAATTATATCGTTTATCTATTTAAGACCTAAATGCACGATAAAGATTTACCTGCTGTACAGAAGTTGCAAATTTAAAACTCCATTTAGGAGGTGAAGCTGAAAGTTTATTACGCCCCCTTCAAGTGATAGAAAATAATTGTGAAAAGGCGTGGAATCTTCTGATAGACGGATATTGTAATAAAAGGTCAATACCCATTTTAAAACACTCCTAACAGAGTAAAAAATTTGTTGGATAGTACAACTGAATGCTTACGTGCTCTCGAAAACCTTGAGGTAGATGTGAGCAATTGGAATGTCTTAATAATTTATTTGGTTGTCCAAAAGCATCCTTCAGAGAGGCATCAGCTATGGGAGCAGAGTCTCTCAAGTAAGAGAAATCTGCCCACTTGGAAGGACTTGAAAGAAATCCTAAACTGTAGATTTAGCAAATTACCAATTAGGGTAATAGGAACAAAACTTCGAGAATGAAGTCTTCCATGCAAGCATTTCATTCATCTACAGAAAGTATCTGTTGCATCTGCACTGTGCGATAATGTGCCAAATTTTTTGACGGCTAAAAGATTAAAAATGGTTAAATCTAAAGACATAGGTTGAAATATTCTCGGTACCGGCGACATGTTTGCCACATGTTAGCCGACGAAAATGTTTTCATTGTAAGCGTCGACATCACAATTACTTCACTTTGATCAAAGGGAAACTTCTGGAGGACAACAATATCAAGTTTCAGGACAAACTTCAGTAACACCAAACCCACGAAGTGAACCGTCAACCTCAAGGGAAACTAACCAGCAGCATAATCAAGTCCAATGGTTGCTATCAGCTTCATTCTCACCGTTATCTCCTCTAGCGTTTTTTGCGAACTTGTCTCAAATTAATTCCTATCTTATTAGCGACCAGATTCGAAATCATCATGCGTTACTAGCTGCGGCTGTAGTGCGAGTTATTGCCTAATCGGAATCGGGAAGAGAACAATCGTTCGAACTTTACTAGATCAGGAATCTCAGACTACATTTATCTCTGAGTTCGTTGCCCAATAGTTACGCTTGCCAAAAGAGACCATTCGTCCTGACATTTCTGGAGTTGGTCAGTCAAGTGCAGAACAAGTCAATGCGAGAGTACATCTCATTATAAAACCAAGAATTAATGACGTAGTTACAATTGAAGCCACTGGTATTGTTTTGAACCCATGTTACCAAATCAGCGAATTCTGATCGAGAAATGTCTGATCTGGAAACATACCTAATTTGGCATTAGTCGAACCATCCTATTATGAACCTGGAAAGATAGATTTAGTATTGGGGGCTGACAAAAATGGGGGCTGTACAAAAATATTCCAAAATGAACTTGTTAAGGGGGAAGCGGGATCGCCTATAGCTCAGGAGAGGCCCTTTTTGGTGGATATTGATTGGTAAATTCATTAATGAAGTTAGTGCAAAGAAAACTGCTAATAATTTCCACATAGTCGCTGATCTCGACAATCAACTTAAGCGCTACTGGAAGTTGGAGGAACTGAAATTAGAAGGGGACTACTGCATACGAAAAATCATTTCAGAAGGGATTCGGCGTTAGAAGCAGAATACTCAAAATGTTTGGAACTGGAATAGTATTTAACCCTTGGACACATGGAAGAAATGAGGGAAGGGGCACGGGTTTCAAAGCATTATGAAGGCTCAATATACTATTAAGTGTAGTTATCCCATCACGCTGTTATCAAAGCTGACAGTACCACAATAAAACTGAGAATTGTTTTTGATGCATCAAGAAAAACTTGAAATGGAATGTCTTTAAATGATACGTTGTTAAAAGGTCCTGCAATTCACAGCTAAGAAAATCCTACTCCATGTATACCTACAAATACGGAAAATAAGAAATCATATAAGGTATAATATATTCTATTTGATAATTACTACTATTTTGTTAATAAACATAATTTGTAAGTTCTAATTTTGGGTTTCGCATTATAATTTTTTATTTTTGGGCTAATTAAATAATTGCCTATAGTTGTGTAACTATAGAGGAAGGCGTTGTTAAGTATTACTTTAGGCCGAAATACAAATGTTTGATTTAAAAAACGGGTTTTAATTTTTTTTTAAACTGTGTTCCACATCATTAATTTAAAAAAAAATATATGTTGTTCCTTACTATTGGGGCAAGTTGTGGAAAAAAATTGAGACAGTACGACACTGGCTCAATAAAAAAGTGGCACTAGGAAATTTATTTATTTTTTTTTTATAATTTGAATTTCCCGCCAAAAAATCTATAAATATTTTTTACTGATAAAGAGTACCACCGAGAAAAACTTTGTATATCTTGCAAAAATTTTTAAAACCTTTGTTAAATAACAATAAAATAAAAACGAGGTGTCACGTTTTTTTCAATTATTCGTTCGGCGGTTGTCCTAGGGGGCTGAAAATTTCGGAGAAATAATATCTCATTGAGAGAAAAGGTACGACCTATGTAGAATTTACTTAGCTGGGGGGCACTTTTTACTTCCTTATCCTGCTATGCCCTTTCATTTGATGCATAGCCGAGTTCCCACGTACTATGTCGTTCACTACATTTTTAATTCTATTTCCATTTCGATGCGACTACAGCCAGCGTGAAAATTATAACATGTCTGCCTCGGCAGTTCAAGCAGACTTCGCCGATTGGGAGTGACTCGGTAGCCCAGCGGTCCTTCATAGTCCACCGGGATTCTGGGGAGAGACTTGGGACTTACCGAGACCTTCTAGTATCGGGATGACTTGTGACAGAATCCATCCACGCGGTTGGTTAAGGGCAGCAGAAGTAATAACCAGCTAAAGACCTAATTGTACCTATATATGTTGAATCCGGTAAGTGTGATACACTGGGTTAAGGCATCGAACTCAACGGGGTGCAAGGAACAAGACAGTCTCGATTCTTCGAGATTCCATTGCATTAGTTTCAATGTGGATTTCACTAATTTTTTGTTGATAATGAGTACGCTCTCTTCCCATCCCATCCCCTCCTCTTCCTACGCCCACAAACCGACGAGCTTAAGCTGGGTCTAGGAAGAGGTTTTAGAAGAAGGACGAAGATATCATCAGACATATTTCAAAATTGGTTCCGAGTTCATATAGTCCTGTTGCGAATACTTTTCAGATTTATTGAATTGGCGTAACTTTTTATTTCTTACTACCTCTCAAAGCTCTGAAGTATATGCGCAATTGCATGGAATTGGTCCCGGTGACAATTATCTGTAACAAATTGTAACAATCAGAGCTTTTTTCGAAAAACTTACTTTCAAAATGTGTAACTCCTAAATGAAAAGGAGTAGGAAAATAAGTAAACACTTATTTAAAATCCCTTGTACTATCTACGACATAGCACTAGACTCCTAGACATACCATGTTTAGTATGAGCCTTCATCGTAAAAAACGACCAAAAAATATTTAAGTGCCTTTATCTCGAAAACCGTTAGGATTGCCTCCAAGACAAATTTGTTTCATGGAGACCTATCACCGGACGTCCCATAGGTCACTTTAACTGGGATCCTTTTGAGTGAACTAATTTTCGCATATGTTGCATGTAATCTTGTGGGGTGCGGGATTAACGAAAGAAAACTTCTTGTAACTCCTTGTGATCAGTTTATGTTTATTATTTTATTATAATGGCACAATTACACACTATTTAATGTTTTACTAAAAATTCTTGTGCTCAGTTTGTATTAATTATTTAATTACTAGTAAAGCCCTCCGTCGTTATATCTTAGACGAAGATTTTGTTTACTAAAAGTGTTAGTTTTTTACATAATAGCAACAGTGCAATTTACAATTATAAACTTCAAATAGTCTCATGAATTTCCAAAATAATAGAAAAGTTGTATCTGCCTTACCCACACGCTTGAAAAGAAAAACGTTCCGTTGATGCTTTTGGCGTTTAATTATTAATAATAAATATTTATTTTGTGCTGTTCAAATTGACCGTATAGAATCAGTTCAGCGCTCAAAGATCTGCCTTGAAAAAACCCTGTGATCCTCCCATTTTATCACGAACGGCTCAGACTTATCAATTTGTTTTCCTTGGAGCATCATAGAGTAATTGTCACGCAACAATTACTGAATTCCAATATTGGTTCTCAAAATACCTGGGTAAAATGTCCTTTAGAATTAATAATCGCAAAATTTTAAATTGAAAACCTCTGAGGATATATTAAAGTTGCGCCTAGTCTTATAATTTTTTAGTGGTATTCTCCAACAAAAAACGTACTAATTTTTTGTTTTTCATGAATCTAATCTTACTAAGAGGCACATGTCTTGCATGCTGATATGTGAGACTAATCTTAGTATACTTTTTGCTGGGTTAGCTCGGGCTAAAGGAAACTCTTTATTTAAAAAGCAAAAAAAACAACCGGTTTTTCGCCTTAGCACTGACTACGCCGCTTGCTGCTTAACGTTGTTGGTCGGTCGATTATTAGCTTAGCGTTTTACTCCTCAGAAGGAAAAAACGAACTTGCGAAAAGCAGGGTTCGAACCCACGACACTGAGGTTAAGATCCTTATACCCTACTGACAGCCAGACGGCCACTTTATGAGTGGAGCCTTTATAAATTTCGTTAAACTGAATGACAGACACATTGAATAATGACTTCAATATTACGTACTTTCCACAATAATCCTAACGCCTTACTAAACACTACAATTTTGCAGTTTAACCTTCTCTTTTTCGTGTTTCACAGATTTCCGCGCGTGCCGCGTGCCGCGTGCCGACAAATACCGTACTCCCAACTTCACCGAGTTCACGCTATTTTATTGTCTAAATCGATTCAGATGCCTGGCCAACGCTTCGTCGTTACAGGTGATTAATTAACACAACGAGACATTGTAAACATAAACAAGAAAAAGCTTTCAGCTTTTCAAGTCTTTGACTTAACTTTGCCGCACCGTTTCCTATGAAGTTCCACAACTTTAAAGTATCGAGCAAAGCCGGAAGTTTGTAAACATTAAGTTCTTTGCTACCACGATTCTTCACAGCTGAGGAATGTTGGCTAAGGCCATACTGACACTTAGTACGTATACAAACAGTAGGTATCTCACTGTTGAACTTATTTAGTATTTTGCAAAACTTATGACAATGAAATGCTTTGCGTAGTGGACTTATTCTTGTGAACACGAGCTATTTGGCCAGTTCCTTCATCGTCTCTGGCATTTTTCTAAAACACGGGTACTCTTCTTATAGCAAATTGTATATATTTCCATGTGTCATATGGTTTCCTTTTAATGTATTAAGAGTAATTCCGTAGAATGTTTTAATAACTTCAGGATCAGCATTTTAAATTGTAGCATTTCTTAACCTTGGTTTCACATTTTTAAGAACGTATAACATATGCTTGTTGTTCTTAATCGTCTCATTTGTGATGCAACTTTTACTGTTTAAACTACTTTGAGGGCAGAATCAAGTACATTCCCTGTTAAATATATCTGTCCGGAGCCGTAGAGTTGCGTTAACGTCCTGAGTTAAATCAATCAGTAAATAGCCATAAGGAGTCTGCGGGGGCGTAGGGTTGGCGTTCCTCTGGGGTATTGTTGGCGTTCCTCTGGGGGGAGGGGGATTAGGGGGAGGAGGCTGGCGCCCCTCTTAACGTCCGGCAATGGACTGGGGGGGGCTCGAGAGCCCAAACAAAGGACCGCTGCCCCGAAGTAATGTCTAACGACGGTTCCGGGGTGGTGGTCAGGTGACAGGGAGGGGGG
>QYTT01069583.1:0-11258 GCA_006980735.1 Dasypogon diadema
AGTTCACCCAGCACTGAAACTGGTTTTGATCTTTTGCATCGAAAGCGCACTGGGTGAATTCAACCAGGAGGAATTTTTGTGCACATGAAAGGCTTTCGCTGGTATTGGTGTATGGAAGTCAGGAATGACCGCTGCTCTTGAAAAAAAATGTTTAGCTGACGAAAAGAAGAAGCATTCTGTGCATAAGTGTTAGTTTTCAACTCTCATTCACCCGGCTTGGCTGCGGTTGAAAATTTGCCGAGGTACTGAGGTAGAATAACGCGCCCTTCCCTCCTTTGCCTAGAAAAGCCGGTTTTCAACCGCCTAATTCACCCAGTGTGTTCAGGCCCAATGGAACCACTTTTATATTGCTGCCTCTTTTAGAATAAGCATTCTGTGTCTAGGATAAGTGCCAATTTTACCCATAAGATACCGAACAACAAAAAAGGATGGAACTACATTCCCTCTCGTTTCTAATAAGTATTCTGTGTCCTGGATAACTGGCCCCACATGAGATAGCAAATTGAGCAGTCCATTTATTAGAGGTCGGTGGTGACGAGACAGTAAGGGTTTACATCAATCAGCGTCAGCGTCGGTGTCAGCAATACTGGTCGGGGTAAAGGCTGGGTAACATTTTCTGGATAGATTCTATTAGGCCTGTTAAGCATTAAGATATTTTTAGGTTATGGCCAAAACACAATGAGATGCGAACGTCTGCGCTACCTCAGCTATGCGACTGTTAAAACTTTCAACATATATAAACCCATGGTTGATAACACAATGATCGCAATGCGACAATAATGTATGTTGCATACTGTACTGAAATTTTCAGCATAGCTGGAATTTGACGCTGCGACACTGATTAATTTTTGTGTATAATTTGCCCGCTTAAATAACTTTAAATATTTTTTCATAAAAGTCGCCTTGATGACTATCTGCATATAATTCGCAAACCCAAAATAAAAACGATTTGTGATATTTTTCGACTCTTTATGCGGCCCATACACGTTACGATCTGCAGTACAACTTGGTTTGTTATCTTGTTGGATGTTTTACTACACACGCTCAAACAATTGATACAATGTGTTGTACAACTTCATATATTTTACGTCTGTAGTTGAGCGACATGCAACGATAGCTTTGATTAAATATTTTGGAGTAAGCCTAGTACGCTGCTGATCCGGAATTCCGATTTGCAATTCAAGCATTTATCTTTACACGGTAAAACTAGTGTGTAGAATAGTGTAGAAAATAAAACATATTTCGGAGATTTCATTCTGACACATGAAACCCACAAGGTGAATACTGAAAATAGTACATCACACACATCTGACAACCGCTGTCAAAATTACCACTTCTGGCAATCGGAATAAATTGTCCAAGCATTTATTCCGGCTTCGCCTAGACGGAAAATTTGTCTCCACTCGCAGGTAGGGCCATCTCTCGAAAAATACCGAAACTTACGTTTTACCACTCACTTTCCGATTCAAAAGCGCAAAACGGAATGCCGCTCCATTTTTTATGCACGAATTTCTTATGGAAATCGGAATTCCAATTCAGCAGAGTACTAGGCTATGTTAAACGGTTTAATATTCTGAAATGCGATATTGTTGCTTTATTTAATTGACAGCTGACAGCTAAGTTGTTCAACTTCACCATGCACGATACAATCTGCAGTACAACCTTAGGCCCGCCCTCAAAAAATTAAAACAATTTGATTTTCATCCAGCCGTTGGACGAACTTGAAAACCAGTTGGACAGCAGCCCTACATACGATACGATTATATGTCCAACTCGACCAAGTTGTACTGCAGATCGTAACGTGTATGGGCCGCATTAGGATGGAGCGACACACATTCATTGTGTTAACGTATGCAACACCACGCATCACTACTGCGACACTGAAATCATATGGTGTCGTATCGCAAACGCATCTCATTGTGTTTTGTACATTAACCGCCTCAAATGCGAACTAAGGGCCGTGTTTATCGCGATATTAGAACCAACTGATTTTAAATACGACTATTAATTTAATTTCTTCCATTCAAATGCGTGTTTTAAATGTAGTGCAAAAGACAAGAGCACAAATTAAGATCGCGTTTATCTAATATCGCTTGATGAATACGGATCTAAATTTAATAAAATATAATTTATCGTTATAATTTTACGAAAGTTGGGATTTTCAGCTTTCATATGTCTTTAAATAAATTTCCATTTCTCAGTTTTTTTATGGAGTAATTTCGACATAGATAATAGGTATTTATTTTGTTAAAGAATTTCTGGCAGAAATCCACATTCATTCTTCCCGAAAATTTTGAAAAACGTGAGTAGTTTAGGGATATTTTCAATTAAGCGACGCTTTGCTCTATGGTTTTGGTGTGAGAGTTTTATAGCTTTTATATTATACATCTTGTTTAAAGCATACATAATTCTTTAAATAGCTCTTTTGTTAGTGCATTATAATAATTAGTTTATGATTTTGAATTTCATTAGTTCTACTCCAGATGTTTATTAATGATAAGTAAGATGGGATATTTCTAAAAACTTAAGCAAAAAAGTGCTAATATATTCGCCCCACAAACGGTTCATTCAACTTTGGCCTTATGCGTTAATTCTCTTTCAAGTCAGCAAGGTATAATGTTTAACGGTAACATTATTGAAAACCTGTTTAGTGATTTTTGTTGATAGTTCATTCCACCTGAGATTTTCTGCTAAATTTTCTAAAAATATATTGTTTAATTAATAATCGTGTGTCCTTATTTAATACTTTTTCTTGTTATCAGTTAAGGTTTAATTTTCAGTCTCTTAAACTCAGTTTATATTAAAGAATCAAATTTGTTATTTTAATTCTACCTAAAATGTAATATTTTCATTCTTAAAAGCAGCTGCGATTACCAGTTCAAATTTGTATAATTGATTTTTATGATAAGTTATGTGAGAGTAATGATTTGGTTTTCGCGAGAGCTGCACTAGTTCATTTTAAGTTCATGTAAACAATGCCTGCCAATTTTTATTAAAATTTCCAACAAGTTTACAAGTTTCGTTTATTAATAATATTACTTTTATGCAATGCGAAATGAATACTAAATATCCACCAGGTACATTGATAAAGAAATGCAAAATTATTTATTTTCGGAATTGTTTTAATGCTGAAACTTCCAGTGGAAAGTAAAAATTACTCCGATAATTGCGTATGTTATTGACCCTGAAAGTGAAATGGCTGGCTCGCGCAATTAGAAATGTTGCTGGAAGCAGAAAGTAAAACAGCAACCGGAACTCTTTAATGCTTAACTACTACCTCCTCTCGTCAGATCAAAGATGTTCTGTGTATCTAAAAATTTCTGAAACTTTTTCACCATTGAGGTTGAGGTTTTATTCGTGAAAGTACTTTGTGTAATACCGCGCTGTTTTAAGTACACGTCTTCCACTTAGTTCAGTGACAAAAACTACTTATCTTTGCGGCTTTTTGTTATATGTAATAATCTCTATATTCAGTAAGATGAGTTATTGTAAAACTGATAATTTCTTCAGATTTGACTACAATCATAATTGCAACAAATTTAACTATGACAAGGTTAGTTGTAAAAATTAAATGTATCTCAGTACATATTTGTTTTTGTTTAAATTGCAATGTTTTCTAAAAGGCTTGTAGTGACATATTTTTGATGAAAAATCTTTTTGTAAATACTGGAAAAATCCAGAGAATAAGTTCCTGCTATCAACAAGATAACGTGGAGAAATATATCTGAAAGGTGTTGATCGTGAAAGTAGCTTATTTTCCGCGACTCTTATTAAGTGATTTCAGATTTAAAGAAGACTCGCATGAATTTAGTGTGGTTTAGTCGGTTGCTATTGAATTTGTCAATTTGTGAACGTGAAGTGAATTACAGTTAAGAATTATTTAAAGTAAAAGCGACAAGAGTATGCCTTGCTATGCCAATAATTATTTTTATGGAAGGAAATTAGTAAGTTCTCGTCTTAAAAAAATTTCCGAATAATTAATGTGCTGCTAAAAAACGAAAAGTGTTTTTCATAAGTTCTAGTTAAAATCTCTTCTTGAATTGATAGCTTTTTCTATTAGTAAGGCGAAATTAAAGTATAATCGTAAAAAATCCTGATAAAATGTGATAAGGCTAGTAATAAAAGTACGTGCGTGCTTAAAACGTACAATAAGTTAAAAAGATTAAAATACAAATTTATCAAGTTAATTCATCTACATTACAACCAAGTCAAAATCTAACTTTTGTACGCAGGAGAGATAAGCGTTAAATGATCCGGAATTAATGGGTTAGAGAAAATCCAATAATACAAGAAAGATAAACTGAATATGAAGTTTATTTGACCAAATAAAAATTGTGTCGAAATTACATTACTTTTTTTCTTTTTCTATTTATTTTGTTAGAGGTATAATTCAAACCGTTTACATTTACTTTACGCCGAAATTCATTCTTATCTTCTTGTTCTATGGTTTCAAGATTATATAGAAGGCAATATGTGATGCTAACAATATATTCCATTCATATATTTCCTAATCTAATCTTATAGTTGGGATTTTTGGACTTCGGTTTGAATAAAAATGGTTATTGCGAATATACGAAAATTACTAAAAATTATGATAGTTATCTAATTAAATTAGTTTTCAAACTTGAAAAACAGTATTTTTTAATTATTTTGTTATATTTGTTTTCGGGGAAGTTATCTATTGCGCCTTAAGATTAAGCCTCAGATAAGAGATAAAGGAAGGCAAGAAGGAATAAACATTTTGTCAATTATATATTAATAATACACAACATTGCGATAATAATTAGAACACAAAAAATTAGAAGTATTTGAAATGTTTTTTTTTACTTAATTGTGTTGTTTGGATTGTTACCTCATTTTTTCCAGTGTTCATAGCAAATAGTATTACAATGTATACAATAATAAAATTAAAACACATTAATTTACTGGGTGTTAATATTAAGTAAATAAATTTGTTTACAATTTCCTGAAGCAGTTAAGAGTAATTGTACTGAAATTTATTTGTGACCATTAAAAATAGAAGAGTATGTCCGTGAAATCTAGTGATTTGTAACATAAAACGCGAGCTAGTTAAATCTGGTATACTTTCATCAACTTGTTTGTCTTTCATAAATTAGAATTAGTAATAAAATTTTTTTGGTTTTTCTGTTTAGCGAAAAGATACCATAATAATGTTATTCTCAAAGGGATCTTATAAAACTGTACTGTACTTCACTTCTTCTGAATTAGTTTTCTTAAACATTCTAAATACTCGCTTAATTATAAATTTAGTTAGAGGTTAGTTAGTTAATTGTAGTATAAAATACTGTTCCTTTTCTATCATTGGTATTGGTGATGTCAGTCACAGATATGTCCATTTTTAAGCAAATTTTCACAAAAATCCTCTTTATCATTTCGAGAAATTAACTTTTAATTTTAAATCTTAACAGCACTACATACTTTTCCCTGGTGCTTTGTACGCTTAGAAAATTCTTAACTATCCCAGGTGTTCAAATATTCTATGCATTCTTGACTCTGTTTACATGTTTGCAAAAATTGAGTATGTAAACTCTAACTTTTTTCAATTGAATGTAATTTGGAAAGGTATGGCGTATGGGCTTTTTTCCAGGGAGTAGAAATGGGACCACAACCAAAATTATAAATCAGTTATACGATCAACTGAAACCGAATTAGGATTTTGTGACTGCAATAGCGCAAACCCATTGACAAATAGTTACGCACTAAGTATGTTACTCAACTTGCATTAAGTCCGATGGGGCCACTTTTATATTGCTGCCTTTTTTCAGGTAAGCATTCTCTATTGCACTGTAAATTCAGTTTTATCAATAAGATACCGAACAACCAAAGGTGATGGAACTACATTCTCTTTCGCTTCCGATAAGTATTCTGTGTCTAGGATAATTGACCCCACATGAAATAGTAAATTGATCAGTCCATTCATAGAGGTCAGTGCGTAACCTCAGCCTTAATTCATTTTGTTAACCGCTTGCGCTGGAAATTAATTGGCAGATCCGCACCTCAAACTCGTCCAGAGGGACTTAAAGCGAGTTTTTATTTGAAGTTACTTCCATAAAAGTTTTAAAGAGATTGCATGCATATAGTCACACACACAAAATATAAGATTAGCTATAATTCAAAGAATTTTATTAATAATTCTATACAATATGATACAGTTCAAAACAATCTGAAACGTGCAGGGACATTTATTAAATTCCCAAGTAGTTTCACTGTGCTTATTATCTTTTCTTGCACCTTCTTTGAGGTCTTTATTTACCTTCAGTTGGTGGAATATGCCTGGAGACGTAATGGAGTATAGCCTATAGACGACGCTCTTCTGCGCGTAGGATAATCAGGAGTAATAGCAGTTTGGAAAATTAGTTCCACTAAATAGAAAAATAACTAACTAATAACGGTAACTTCTAAAAAATTCTCTTATCAGAGGAAAGAAAGATAAGTACTAAATAGTTATCCTGTAAATCAACTCCACCCCTGCCCTTATTGTAATCCAGAATGACGTTGACTTTTGCAACAGTTACGTTTTGATCGTTATTATTTTTCCATCTTTTCTTTGTTGTTTGCATCATCTCAATTATTTGTTTATTTACATTAAAATCTGTCGACCAACATAGCACGTCATTTTTCAGCTCTGTTCGGCGACGCTGCTCAGAACAGCTCTGTGATCCCCGTCAAAAAGAGTAGCAGACAAAAAATCAGAAAAGAGCTCTGCTCTGATCCGAACAAATTTGTAAGTTCTTTGACAGTTCGAAATGCGTCATATTTCAACTCTTGCTTTGTTGCAGTTGCAAGAATTCCTGCTCTAAATAGCGCTAAGGTACTCTGCTCTTTTATCATCAAACAGAAAAAGAGCACGTAGAGCAGGGATCTATTTTCCTTGAACACAGAGTAGAGCTCTAAATTGATCTTTTAGTTTAGAGGTAAATAAGATTCCAGCACGAGAGGTTAATTCGGTTTCGGTTACAACCGAAACGTAAAATATAATTTTTTCGGCAGCCAAAGTCTATGTTTTTTAATAACAAAACCGTAACCTCAATTCATTTTTTTTCATTTCATTCCGTTATGTTTATGTATCTATATATATGCTCTTTCGAGCTTCCGAATTAAACAACATTCCGATATTCCATCTTCTGATGATCACCTTTCTCGCAAATGAAAGGGAGATGCATTTCTTACCCGGCAGTACAATAAAATGTAATAGTTGCAGTTGAAAGGTGAAAGGGCTGATATCTTGGGAACTAGAAAAGATGTTGGTATCGGTTGGTCTGAAATGAAAGGGAGATGCATTACGTGGTAGGAAGGTTGAAAGGTAGGTTAATTCAAAAGCGCAGTTTAAAGGTAAGAAGGCTGATACCTCAGGAACCTGGTGAGGTAGCTTATTTGCATTTTCGCATAGAAAATATAGTCCCCTTTTATTTGAGACCATACGTACATGGCTACCTTTTCTAGTTCCTGAGATATTTGGTATCTTTTGAATACTCTATACGTCATATGGACATTTTTGCAAAAAAAAGAAAAACGTGTATAGCAGATATTTTAATAACAAACATCTTCCCGGGATCATGAAGATTGTATAAGTTAAACTTTTATTTTATAATTTTTGCATAAAAAAATATTTATTAAACTGACCAACCTTCCTTCACAAAATCCCGATTACAACTAAACTTATTCTAAAATCTTAATTACTCAGTTCTACCTAACTTATTCTATGACACCTGTGAGCCGCATGCTTGACCTTGATTCCCACGATCGTGCCAGACATGGTGTCAGCATAAATGCCTTGGTTTTGTGAGAATTGTGGAAATTCTTCCTCATGTAAAATTTCGCCTTAACTTATACAATAAATTAGAAATTGTTTTTTAACGAAAAAAATTACAGGATTCATGGCAACTCCCTGAAAGAGTTAATTTATTTATTGCCATAATATTTTAATTTTTATAAAGTATCTGCGCAAAACTAAAGCCATCCAATTTAAAATGTTGTCATTTTGATATAATGATAATTGAATAATGAGGCTTAATATAGGGACCCTATGAAGGAGTTGTCCGATTTTCGAACTTGATCTTTCAATTGAATGTCGAAACTGCTTTAAACAAAATTGTGTTAAATGAAATCGGGTCAGCCAAAAAATTATTCAAGCTAATCTAAAGCTATAATAATATACTCCTAATATTCTATAGAGACTTCAATGTCAACAGATACGGCACCGGATTGGATGTAGCCTACTTACCTTATCTTTTCCAGACACTTGATATGAAAATAAGAAATATCAACTCAACTTACTTCAACAGTAATATTCTATCCCAACTAGATTATGCTTTTACCACTGAACCTAAAAATGCACTCTTTCATATTCAAATTTCTAATTTCGACCTGGATTTTTTTTGACGTGTAGAAGGGACTTGGAACTCTTAGCAGATTCTGTTTCTTTCACTTACTGCGACTATAGGGGTATTGATGTTGGTTAACTTATATTTTATCACAACTCTTCATGAGAAAATGCGGGTCTTAAACGATAGTATTCAATACTTTTTCTAGAAAAAGTTCTAGGACAAATTATTTTTAAGCAAATCGTGGAATATATTAAAGCAAGCAGTTGTCTAACTAACCGTGGGTCTACACTAGACATTTTCCTTGCCAGAAATGAGGCAATTCCTTGGGTACTAGATAAAAAACATTATAGGTTATCTTCTAAAATCTAAAAACTTCCCGGTACTTCCTTTAAAGCGAACCATGAAATTGCCTTATTTGTGACAAGAAAAATGTGTGGCGTAGACGCAGGGTAAATAGCAGGCTGGATTTCACTATAAGTGCCTATTCCAATCCAAGTCTTCAGCTTCGTCTTCGTCTCGTTATAAGAATTAGTGACGCCAGCAAGCAAATTAACTTGTTCCAATTCGTTTGCTTAGCTTGATTTCTGACATTTCGTTCATGGTTTCGTGGCTAAGACCCATGTGAATATTATAGAAAAATGGATGAAAATTATACACTTTTTCGCTTATGCTATCGGCTATGGATATCTTCACAATTTCTTCTAGGACATATTCGGTTAATACTTACAACGATTCTCATCAATCCGCATTTTGCACATTTCAGCCTTGTTTTCTGTATAGTCCATATGCCAACGAAAATTACATGTCGCGTATAATGATCTGGTATTTTTGGACTACCTCGTTTTTGTCACATTTTTAATTAGGCAACTTCTCTAATGTCTATCTAGAACTATCTGGTTAGAAAAGAGCTGACGTTTCTTCATAGTTTGATACGAACAAGGAGCCACATTACTTGTATGATAAACTTCAGTTTCCACAGTCAGTTGAGAAATAGTCAACGTCTTTTACCCAGATGACGTTACAGGTATGGTGAGCGTTCTTATTTTGAACAACGTGTTCGCACTTGGAACAGTCTTCCAAATAACATTGGATAGGCGGATTTTTTTTATTAATTTTTTCTTTTTGTACCATATAAGATCTCTTAATAAGGGTATTCACGCTCCGTTGTATTCGGCCTTGTATTTGATTATGTTTGGTGTAAATTTTACGTTTCTATGGAAAAAACTATGAAAAACTCTGAAATTTACAACCTTGTATATTTACAACACTAAATACAATAAAGCGTGAATACCCTTAATATTTTGAACTTTAGCCAATAACTTATTGTCATGTGTCGAAATAATACGCAACAGCCAACAACATACAATAGTTAAGATTCATTTCTTAAAGGGAAACCGAAAACAAAACACAGTGTTATACGAGGGCTCCCGTAATTTTCAGACCGTGTTGTACGAAAATCGTATTCTTAAAGTGCCGTGTTATGCGATGGTTACCTGTACTAAAGAGTTCTTTGGAACATTAGGTCCACATACGATAAATTATTTTGGTTTTAGAACAGGAAAGGAGAATTTGTATGCCTCGTCTACAATGAATGAACCACCTACAAACCAACCAACCAAAATATATAAATCTCCTTCTTTCTCAAATAAATGGCCAGTTGGTGGATAGTTCTCTCATTGGAGCCGAGGCATTATTTAATAAAAGATAAAGGTATTCACATGGTAACCCCTGAAGAAGTTCTCGGATTTGATTCATTATCTGTCATGAAATTTTAATATCCTATCTCCATAATGACTCCATTTGAAATAAATTCATTGGAAAAATATCAAATCACGGTTTACAGACCACAAGGTTAGCCAGGTTTGTAGTTTGAATCGCCATTTTGTGACGGCACGCTGGATATTTTGTTCTTATAGCTTTTCCATGGTGACGATTTTGCAACAAATGATGTAAATTTAAGTACTAAAATAAAAATTAATATGTAAAATAAACGCGGATTCTATTATATTAAACATTACACAAAAAATTCATTAAAAATCACGTGTCTTTTGCTCGCTTCCAATTGGAATGCTACCAAAACAATGTATCCAGAGTGACGTCACATATGTCAAAATAAAGCCTGGCTAACCTTGTAGTCTGTAAACCATGAAAATAATAACTAAAGGAAAGGCCATAACCCCGGGAAAATTAAGCAATTTTCTGTATGTGGTAGGATAGTAGCAATGTGTTAGTTTTTGCCATAGAAGTAGTCAATTGATGGTAATTTTAAAGGGGGTTAATAAACGTTAATAAACGTTTGATGATACCAAAAGTAATAAAAAGTTTGAAAAGAACTTCCCATATGGACCTATTAACTCATTTGTTATTTCACACAGAATCTCACAATTGTTTGTTATATCTCACAATTATTTATAAAAATTTTTTCGATGCCCCCATTAATTACAACTAAAATTTCTTGGTGCTGCCATTGGATAAGAAAGGCGTCATAAAAACTCGGGGAACTGCAAATGTAAACAATTCGAGAAGGGTGAATTTAAACTTAATTTTACAGGTAATTTATTCCACTTCAACAGATATTTTGCCATTATTTCTTTAAAAAACACCAAGAACCTCTTTTAAATCACTTTAACTTCCCTGAAAAATGACTTTCCGGCTGAATATCGCCGATTGTTTTTACAACACAAGACAGGCGCACTTCATGGTAAAAATTCCACGTTTTTCGGCTTTTATTAAAAACTAGGAGACCCCTGTGCAATTGCACAAATTGAATATGAGTGGCATAACGTTTTTATATGTTCCCTTAATTTTCACCTTAAATTTCAAGCCTTCTTCCACACCACCCTAAAGGTCAGGCAAGAGGCGCGTTTTTTTTGGAGGGGACACCTCCTAATCCTCTCATGCAAGCAAGAA
>QYTT01069607.1:0-13770 GCA_006980735.1 Dasypogon diadema
TCAGGAACTTATAGATTACATTAATATCAAATACAGGATAAGTCTATAGAGTAGTTTACGGGCCATTTTGACTCCAAAACCATCAAACTGCGTTCATTAATGTTGCTGAAGTCGTTTGACGGGGAAAAATGATTTAGAAGTTGATAGACACTGTCTGTAACTATCCAATAGAGATTTTAAATTCCCTTAAACCACCAAATCTTCCATGCCATAGGCTTACTCTGCGGAAAAGCACACGCGTAATGCTCCTTCGGGATTTACAACCACCGATACGATTAGACTCATCAACAGGTTTTAATCCTGAAACACAACAACTGGTTCTAATTTTCGATCTATTTTAATATCAACAAGCAGTCATCATCAATCTTTTCGCACATAAACTCCAACGAATTGTTTCAATTTACGCAGTAGATTGATTTATCCAACTCACTCCATCACTAACCGAAAAGAGATTTTTTTCACAATGGTTTTCTTTATGCCATCTAGGTCCGGACGTGAAAGTAGTCCTACTAAATTTCATTAAACCATTTTAATTAAAGGAGAGCAACAGAAAACATCATCACGACGAATCACCATAAAGGATAAATAAGGAATGCTTCATTCAAGGCTATCAACTGGTTATCCTCAAAGGACACCATTCAATGCTGACGCAGTCCTTTCTAGGGGATCGTGATAAAATTCATCGTCTTGCCCCCACTCCATGGGATCCCCTCGTATTGTTTAAAATTTAGCTCACAATTTCCATCAGCATAAAGGAAATTATCTATTCGCGCGAAGGTTTGTGCCTGTGTGTGTGTGCACGATACTAGTAACTAAATTAAAATGAAATGGCTAGGAGCCCTCAGAGGTGTACTAAAGTTACAAGGTTACGCCATTAAGTCTCAATACGAAACCTGTTGATGCGTTCTTATCACCCAATCTTTGCTTGTGTATACAAAATGTCTTGACTTTCGAAGTTGTGAGGAGCACCAGGAATAAGCAAGGATACATTGTAACCAATCGAAATGATGTGAAGCTTTCCTGGGGCGAGAAGCTATTGTAAAGTTCGGTTACAACAGCAAAAATGAAGCTTGCGGCGTGACGACGAGTGCCAAAGGCTTCCTTTGAGATATTGAAACTGCTTGTCGGAATATAAACGTTAGTACTAATTAAATTCCATAGGTCATGGATTACACAGGGAAAATCCCGTCATCCATTTCATAGTGCTCGTTACAAAGGCAATTAGATGGTGAAACAGCGCCTGTTATGATACTGTTATACTCCTGCAACTTTAGGAGACCTCTAACAGGCATTTTATTTGAAGGACGGCATTTGAGTAAATAATAACTGGAGAAGCTACCCTGTGGCTGTATCACAAACTGCTGTTTAATTTAACAATAACGACAAGGAACAAGACGTTAAAGATTCGTTCACAAAGGTGATACCACCGGTGCTGGAATTATAAGCCGTTCACGCTTCCTACTTGGGACTGTAATGAACGCCATTATATTTTCTTAGACTTGTTAAAATGCCGGGCTTTCTCATTTTAACTTCCTACTAATGGGTAAGGAATTATTATTTGGACACTCCCATTACAGCTTCATTACCTTTGAGATTTTCGTAATTTTCAATATTCTAAAGCATATCCTCATTAAGAGGAGACAAACTATTAAGAACCCTCATTGACTTGAGTTATTTTACTAACATATTATTTTATAGCAGCATAAATTAGTGGATATTGCTTGATAAACACTATTAGTAGTTCGGAATCCTTGTTAGTCTACAGGTCTCAGAAATTATGGTTACCTACCCTTTCGTACAACATATACCATCGCTACAACACGGTAACCAGACACGTGGTCACTCATACATTCCCTGTGTGGCGGTACAAGGCAAGGTCAATGGACCTATGTGTACTACTCTTCATCCATCTATCTCCCTTCCATATAATTTTTAGTCACAAGCCCTAGTAAGTGCATTTCAGCTACAACAGAATGCTCCCAAAAGCAGTAAAATTGGACGTAATTGAGAAGAAAAAAAACATAAAATAGAGGCAATAACAGGGGCCTATAAAATGGGAAAGATCACTAATTTCATCGAAGACCCATACTACCGTGACTGGCCAGTGTTACGGAGCTGGTGTCTGTAGTACAGGTTACGGGATGGCACAGTATCTCTGGGCCACGAAATATAGTATTTCAACCTTTCTCTACACCCCTTTTCCATATCTTTATTTTGATTTCTTTTGCACACTTAAAAACTTTCCCCATGCACACACAAAAATTTGCATGCGAATAAATTTCCATCCCCCATACAAAACCTTAATGCAGCTGACAAAATTAGCCATAACTGCTCAAAACCCATATCACCTTCAAATGTGCAAATGCATACAGGTCTCAGGGTGATACCATCGCAATAGCTTTCTCTACCATGTCTGATTACAAAAGGTGCATACATTTGGTCAGATTAACACGTTGAATGCCGCGATGAGAATAAAAGCTTTTGTGAGAAAATTATGTGTTAAAATGCATTTGTTTTGAGAGAGCTTTTAAATGGAGATCACTGGTAACCCCCACGGCATTCAACGTGTTAATTAGATCACCTGACATCTAAACAAAAATAGTAAGCTAGGCAGATGTCGGTAAGTGTTTGCTTTTTCGAGGTCGGATCAAGTGCAGATGCAGAGTGCGAATCAATTAAGATTTTGCAGAGATTTAAACATATCGAATCAAGGATAACTTGTTAGCATATTCTTTTTATACTCTGTAGACTTTCTGATAATAATTGAATCGAATAAGTGCGTCTCTTAGGACGTGGCTACACTGAAGCCAAATAGGACCAGATCGGACCGGACAGGACAAACGCATGTAATGCTATTAGTAAGGCTATATTTTGGCCAGACCAGACTGGACCAGACCGGACCAGTTTTATTACTTTTTTTATTACTATGGAAGCGTATAAAGGAGCAAATATAAACTGGTGACTCATCGTCACTGGTAAACTGGTGACTCACTTGCACCTCTTACTTTTTCTTTCATATTGCAGCGGTTCAACGTCAAGACAAGGAACAACATAGAAACACATGGCCAACAGGGCGATTCGAGATCGATTTAGGGGAGTCACTTCTATATCCTTCTCCTTTTTCGGAACGATTCACCGGATTTTCTTTTCAGAGCCCAACTCAGCCCACCCTCCCAGCTGCTACGAGTGGGTTTGGGTCACCTGAGCTAGTGCAGGGGTCATGGATTCTCGGCTCTCACTAGGGTGAGGTCTTTAGGGGATACTTTTAAGAGTGAGCCCATTAGGGCTGACATTCTCGTAACTCCGAGGAAGTTTTTGGACCGACTCAGTCTAGAGCATAAGGTTCGTTTGAATCTCAGCTATAGGCTCGTTTTACTACTAAAGTATGTGTCCTAAATACCACTTTCGGTTTCATTGGACAATTTACGTCAAAGGTCCTTCTGCAATACAGTTAACTACATACGTAAAATGTAGTATCAACGTAAAGTCAAGGTGGGCATTCAAATTGAAGTTTGAAAGTTTGGAGCTGTCGTCCAAATAAATAGAGCAGAGGTTTACATGCACCCCTACTGTTTCCCGAAATCTACTTGCCCCAAGCATACACATCTTACACTCTGGCTCCATCAAACTCTTTGATAATTGTTATACCTGCCTTTTTGTTACGCGCTACAAAATGTCCATTAAATACTCTTAAGAACATCCATTTTTAACCAGCCTTCCCAAAGATTCCAAAAGAAACTCCCATTATAATAATGAAATATTTAATATTCGACTTTATTTTTAAAAAAAATGTAAATTCTTGTTGAGTGGTTTTATCGAAAATTGACCCGTGTCAATTACCCGGTTTCACCGTTATTAGCGTGAAATTGGCACATCCTTTCTTCTTGTTCAACAAGATATTTCCTTAATTTCCTTCAGGTAAATGATTCATCAAATACATGATAACTGGCAAATCCTCTCGCTGACATAAATAGCGTAATTTCTGCTATGGGATAAGAATACTTTGCCATTATTAAGGTTTGAAACGATCTAAATTTAGCCATCACGCTGGGCCGAGTGATTGATTAGGACAGAGAACGACTAGCAAGTCGGGAAGTGATAGACAACGCTAAAAATGTGGCAACAATAATAAAGTAACTAACCGTGTGATTGATGATCCGCACAATAAATTCCCTCGATTTTAATAACTCACCTGAATTACTTTACTTACAAGGAGAAAATTGCAAATTAAGCGTAAAATGTGAAGTCTCCCAAAAAGAAATTCAATCACCCACGTCCGACTTTTTTTCATGAATGGAATGGAGTATGGTTGCCTAGTGGTAGTGGTGGTGGCGGTGCTTATGCCCGAAATCGATAGTTGCATTCAAAGGAAGTCGCCTCGCACTCTAATTTGTATCTGAATCTACTCCCAGAATAGCGTTTTCAACTAAAGAAAATCAATTTTACTCATACGACGGTGTAATAGTGCTTGATTCATGCCCAGGTCTACCGCAGAACAAGCTTTAGGGATATCATTCTGCCAGACATATCCTTACCAAATAAGATCACCCGTTACTCATCCAAAGTATTTCCCACGCTGTTGGCGACGCCCCGCAGCCTCAGCATGTTTTGAATCTATAGAGTCGTCTCTAAGGTTTCATGGCTTCCTGTTTCTGAATGAAAAATCCTAGTCGCGCGTAGGATGTGGCAATTTCACCATCGTAGGTTACGACGATATTACTTCATCAGTGATTTTGTAAGGAGCGTAAATATCAAAGGACATCCAGTTTGTATGGAACCAATTGGATGGGTGAATGGCGACTAGTCTATGTCTAATGCGTGGTTTGGTCATATTTGATTTTTAGTGTTGGGCGCGAATCTTTTCAACGAAATCCAGGTCAGCCAGTCTGCTGACATTTTGGGAAACCTACTCATGACAAATCGCCGAATTCTAGCATCCAAGACACTGAGATCATACATAACGAAAGCATGAGACATCCTGGAAAATTCCAGTAGAGTTATAGCTGCTATTTTCCCTTAATTTTTGAAAGAGTTCTCTGTGTGTGAGTTGGCGGAAATGGTTTGTAAAAATCCATGAAAACACAGTGCCAGGCAATGCCATAAAACTAGCTGGCGTGGGATTTTTTCTGCTTCCATTAATGCATCGGAACGAAGGTGTTATATGCTCGCAGTAAATCCCACAGAAAAGCACATCGAAACTAAGTTTTCCCATTAAAATTTCATCGAGTAACATTTTTGCTGGGCGCTACCATTCCCGCCAAAGACCTGGAGGATAATGCCTTCTAAATTATTCCCTGGTTGGAAATTTTTTTATTGGTAATTGAAGTGATTAACACCTATACGGAGGTACCATAGAATGCCTTTTTTATGGTGCATGCAAATAAGTGCTTTTAGGGTGGTTCATAAAGACCTAGTGGCCGCCGCGTCGCACTAGTGCTATAATAATTTATGAGTTTCACTGTGCGAATCCGTTCTTTCCCACAAGCTTATGGCCATAGAATTCCAATTACATCATGGGGGAAATCTTGCAGGATTGTCCTGCGCTGCTGCGGTGTAAACAAATAATGGGAATTGCCTCGCAATAAGTGCTCACTTAAAATTCACAGGAACTTGCAATTAGTTTGATAATTTTAACTATCTTTTTGTGGGGTGTTGCATTCATTATATTGCACGCTATAAACGTGAAATTAATTAGTGCAACGTGTCCAGCTCTAGCCTCGGATAATGCAATCAATTTTAAAAAAAAATTGCTTGCCTGCACAGCTGTAGGAGTTTCACCAACAGCTGTTCAAGTTTTTCTTTGGAAACTGGAATTAAATTCCTAGAAATAGACTATTAACTCAGATCGCAATTACTTTCGTTGATGATTCTCAAAGGTACAAAGTGGTGGTGTAGGTGGACTATAATTCCTTTACAAGTGTTCGTTTTAAAGTCAAAAGTTTAGTATCATTAACTTTTAGGTTTTGAATATAAAGAGTAGGAAAGAATTTATATTTTACAATGTGCAGACAAGGCTTAAGAGAGGTTCTATACACAGCCTTGGTGAAAACTTAAATTATGGGAGTGGGAAAGAATTATGTATTGCCATCTTGTTTTTGCCATGGGATATTTTTCAAGTTCTGCCAACTCATTATCAAAGAGGGATCAGCTATCCCTCTATACACCAACTGAGAAAGCATCCTTAATGCTTACCTGGAGAGCTGGTGATTTTCCTTAATAAACTTCCTCCATAATTTTACGAGATTGAAATCATCAGACTGAATGTTTCCAAAAACCTTTTAAAAGTCCTGTGTCATGCCGTTTTAACACATTAACGGCTAGTAATATTTCAACAACGGCTGTTTTTGTATACTGGTGAAAACGAGAATTCTCCCTACTGCGTCTTCCTTCGTATCCTTTTCAATAAAAAATGCCGAAGACAGAACGCGTTTGGGGCAATTCTACTGACGGCAATTGTACTTGCAATCCACTGGAATTTTGTACAATATAAATTTCATGCAACATTTGTCAGGTTAAAAATGTTCCTGGGCCGTGTTCATCACACGATTGTCCCCGGAACTTAAAAAAAACAAACAAAAGATTGAAAATAAATAAATGGTATATGGTTCACGTTAACCCTCTTCAGAGATATCAAGCAATCAAATTTGTTTCAAATGTGGTATAAAAGAAAGCTTGAAAAACTCTTTTGAACTTTCATAATTTTGCACAGATATACATAAAAAGCAGCCATTGAATGTTGGGTTTATGTCACCATTAAAAATACATTAATGCAAGAAGTAGAAACATGATTACAAGAAATACTAGTCGAACGATACCAAATACGAGGATTTGTAAAATATTTGACTAAGCGTATGAAAGAGTCGTTACACCTGTAGGTAACTTGTTGCTATATTCCTAGCTTTACAGCTTACAAACCATTTTCTGGATTTTTAAAAACGACGACTTGAAAGCTTAATAGAAATATTATAGGTCGTTCTGATATATTTTCTATACCACAATTTAACGATGGAGTCAGTAAGTCTAAAGGGAATACGAAAATCAGAAGAAGAATCAGGTCGAGAGAAAACTCCTGGCCAGAGGTCCCCTGATAAATCATTACCAAATGTCTAAAACCCTCAGACTCAGATAACGATGAATTTGGAAGTAATAATGTTGATAAATGTACATTTTGCACTGACACCAATCGCTTTCTTCGTTTTTGGCTAGAGGTATCTCGCAGGGTTCAGTTTTAGGCTCTTTGCTATTCTTTTATGAATGATGTCCCTTCTGTATAATCAGAGATGTACGAGTAGATTTTTATATGTAAATGATGTACAGCAGCATTGGCGACAATCATCGCTGACCCTCGCTTTTGGCGCTCTGATAGTATTTATTCGACAAAAGTGACCAAATCATCTCAATCTACCAGATTTAATACTATAGTTCCTAACTTTCCATAGTTCATGATTTATACGTATTTATGTTCACCTTGAGGACCCCAACCGCTTCAAGCCAAAAGTCTAAAAATTATTTGTTATTAGAAGAGCTAGTCGAAATAGATATTATTTTTGTATTCGAGTTATGTCCCAAGATACATGAAGAAATCCATACACAACACATGCGTTTCCAAGGCCATGTGAAATTCCATTGTATCTTCTTGAATAGAAGAGCACAGATGTAGAATATATTACGACCTACTCTGAATATGAGCGTCTGCCCTTTAAATCGCGTGTAAACCTACCATAAAAAAACAACTAACCACATTAATAATAGTTTACTTGCAGTAATTCAGTACCTACAATTTTTATGATAAGCTTCCAAAAATCGCATATTTTATTCAGAATCCATTTCCCCAAATTTTTTGTATAAAATCCCCTGAAAATGACTGCCAAAGATGAAACTTTAATTCAATTCTGGGCGGCAATTCGTATATTTAAATTGTTATGTTTCAATTTTATTTTCCCATTCCGATTGTGAGAACATGACATGAATTCAGCTCCCACGCACGCAATATTTATGCGGAGCCCCGAAGGATCTATTTGGCCCACGATATCTTCTTTTGTGCGTTAATGTCCATGTTAAATCTTTTCTCTTGTCACAATTTCATCCATTTGAATGTTTGAGACAAATTCCACGGCTTCTATGGCCCAAAATTGTATTCTTAATGAAATCTGGGTCCTCGTAAAATCTAGGAATCAACCAACACAAATATGCTATGAAGATAGCAGAGCTTTTTTTGCTGAGTAAATCAGTTGACTTAGTATGACCAAGGATGTCTTGTCCTAAAGGCATTTATCCACATTCCTTCTACAACTTTGAGTCATTCCGTGTATCTACAATAGCAGAGTATTCACGAACATTCCACCCGCCTCCAAATAACCAAATAACAAAAAAAATCCTTGCTATGTCTGAAAGCTACTGATGTAGTTTCTGGTGTCCATGGTATAGTATACCCCGCGCCAGTTGCTAAAAGATTGCGGCCAGTGGGGGAGCTATACTATAGCTGCTTTTATTTTTATTTTCTTATGATACTAAAGACATTTAACTTTTGCCAAGTTTTTAGCTCATTCTTGTAGTTGGGAGGCAATCAATTCATTCCCACGCAAATCATTCAGAATGGAAAATTGTAGTTGCTAGGACTTTTTGGCGGTTTTATGTTTATGAAAGGATCTAAAAATATACAAGGATAGGGTGTTCGATTCGTTACTGACTCCAACTATCTCTCGGTGAATCACTACTATAGTTATTAGTTAAGAGAGCTTAATAAGGTCAAGTTAAGGAAATATGATTCTATTTTCGGGATTGAGGTTGTTTTGCTTTGTGATTACTTAAAAATTTATTGCGTCTTCCATATTTTATGAGGCGTTGAAGTCATCTTTTTTTTTAGATCCCTCTTCAACAACATAATTCCCAGAAATCAAGATGGTATTTATAAGAAAATTTGCTTAACCTTGACCGAAGGAGAATATCATTGAACGTCCCTAGGCATTGAATTCGAAGAACGTCCCTAGGTTGTTGAAAATATTTCCTTATATCACACGCAGCAGAAAGTCCTTTTCCTATGATTCTTTTTGGTTCAACCCAAGTTCATTGCTGTCCCTTCGTCCAGCCACTATTAAATTTCAAAAGGGTTTCTTCCTATGAAATTTCAGATTTAATATGGATAACAAGATTGTAGGTTACTTTGTTGAGGGTCTTTTGTTGTCACAGTGGGTTTAATAATATACAGAAATATTGAAATAAAAACATTTCATTTTAATCGGGAAACTATTAAAAATTTGTCGATCTTTTTGGATTTTTTTTCTCACCCTGAACGCAATTTACCCGATTGATTAATTTTTCTTGGACGCCGGGTTCAAATCCTGTCGGCGCCTCCCGTCACTTTGGGAGCATTTAGCATTACAACAATTTAGTAGTAAGCGGTTACAATATTGCGATGAATATCCTCAGCAGATATAAAGTTTATTTAGTATGTCGTGTAAACTGGCGATTTGCGATTTGGATTTGCTCTCAAACCGGAAAATCACAGCGAAGTTAGGAGACGTTGAAGCTACCAGTAATTGGTCAACCTGCGAGTCAACTCACAGAAAACATCAGTTTTGGTCCCTTTTACTTCTCACTCATAGGTCCAATTCTTGAGGGGACGATCATTCAGTTTTCAACTGAGACCAAATATTGGGGCCTAATTCTAGACCGCCGTCTCATTTGGTACTCTCAATTCAAAAGAGTCAAAGATGAAATCATATCAGACTTAAGGTACTGTGGATGCCAGCTAAATTGAAAGCTAAATTTTTTATCTATTCGAGTCCCAACCTACAGCTACCGCAGCTAAATGTTTATTTTTGCTTTAGTTATCCCACCTGATCTTAGATCTGGCATCCAAATTCTTTAGTTCTGCACACAATGCTCAAAAACTTGGATACGATGTAACAAACTTTAGATGTCACCATGTAACTGCTAACTATATCTAAAAAAAAAGTTAATAGCTGAGGGCTAGGACTAAAGAACATATCAGTCTTATAAGATTTACAGAAGTAGACGCAATTATCGGTTCGAAAAATAAACTGTCCTTCCAATATTATAAAATAGGTCCTGAAAAATAGGAGGACCGACCCAGTATGAATTTTACCTTTAAATTTGGCTTGGAGAAAGAATATCTGAGGAATTTTCCCTTCCACTACTCCAAACGGAAATAACTTTTAGACGAGCTCTCCGTGCATAAATCCAATTTGATCTCTTTACCTTTTTATTTGAATTTGTACGTACATTTCTGCTGTTCAAAGTATCTATTTACCCTTAGAGTATCAAATAAACTCGACTCTTTCATAAAATTGAAGGTATCATGTATGTCGATGGATCATCCTTCATTCCTTTACTTTAGAAATGCATGTCGTTCGTTTCTTATAGTTAGATGAAATTATAAGCCTGTTCTGCTTCTGCTGAAACGCCTATTACGTTGTGTGTGTATGTGTGTAGCATCTATGCAAAATATAAGGATTTAAATATGAGACTTTCTTAAAAGAGAACCCCTCTGCACATTTATATGGGGGACGAGACGACGGCTGATTTCATTCTTTCCACAATATTCGTTGAGCCCTTCCATCGCATATTCCATCCACATATTCTTGAGTCATGTTGCAAGAGAAATCCTTCTGGCATTTGATATTCAGGTGATTCTGATGTCATTTTGTGGAATATCCTGGTCGACTTTTCCTCTAAGTGCGTTATGTGAATTTGCATCTGACATATTCCTCTACTCTCTGCGGGATGTAATGGAATATTGGTGACATGTAAAAGACACAAAAATGATGATATTTGGTTTTTCACGCCATTCAGCTTCTCAACTTACATGCCCCAATTTCCAATGTTATTCTACTGGTGGAAATAACATTACCGCGAAGTATGCTACAACATTCAGCGAAATACAAAAGAAGGTTAATGAGACTTAAATCCCTTCATAGATTTGGGAAGTCATGTACGTTTTCCATTCAATCTGATTACGTATTCCTAGCACGTAAGTAAATTTCTGTCATTTGCATCTTAAATTCTCTTCATTGACGTCATTCTTGCTGTATTCCTCCTTGGCAGAATCTGTCGAACTGGAGCCTTATAAATGCACACAGCTTTAAGATGCATCTCAACAAATCCAGGACGAGAAATTTAGTTAATGAATGACATGAATTAGACCCTACTCACCCATGGTATAGAAACCTCAAATATTTGCACTCCTAAAAGTATTCCTGAACTATTTCCATTTGGCATTTAATCGAAGACCCTCTCGCTGAATAGTACCGTAATTGCGCTGTCTAATTATCCTGGAAATTTACAGACGTTTAATTGCCACCGACCATTTCATTAACTTGTTGCGTTCGCGTACAGGTAAACAATGCATAATGAATGAGTTTTACCTGGAATTGGACGCCAGGTCTTAGAGGTCGTAGCACGCAATCAATAAACATTTCCGCACTGGAACAGAATATAATAGCCCAGCAGGATTAGGTCATTTAAACTTGTCAACAAAGGAATGGCAACGACAAGAATATAATAAGATCATCATTAAGATAACAGTTGCAAAAGACAAACACGGCAAGAGCACTCACCTGGTGAGTGGGAAATACTGTTCTGCATAAACACGCAATTTGCGACATTTTACTATACAACAAAAATGCAGTAAACAACATCAACAACACTGCCCTCTGTTACGCTTACGTTTATTCTGTCTTTCCCAAGTTTTCCAATCTTCCCCCGTACAATCCGCCGAATTCAAGGTTGCACGGCCACGATAAGCCCCTTTCGTGTGCACCAAGGACTCCCAGGAATCCATTTAACACCCTCAAGGAGGAAAGTTAGTTGTGCAAAAAACCACAAAAATGAATCTGAAAATAGCACTCTTCACTTCAACAAGAACGCTTAAGGCATCCAAATGGGTTCGCAATTCAAGCTTAACTTTCCACCATAATAGTCGTGTTTTGCCTCTACAGCCTTTACAGTGCGCGGTGCAAAAGCGATTTTATGATTTGATATTTCCCCCAGTGGAAATTGAGTAACCCTGAGTTATTGCTTTGGCACCGTATTTTTCCTATCCATTTATCATACAGGTGGTTGTTACGTTTTGCGAAGCACACAAAAGGCTTGGGGGAGCTCTGTAGGTTTTTAATTTGATAGCTTACCAAATATATTTCCCATAATGTTTCTTGAGGATACCCTTTTTGGGGATTCTTTTGTTCATTATGGCAACTGAGAAGTGAATATGTGGAACGGTTTGAATATTGTCGAATTTAAAATAGCACCCGGAGGTCATGTACAGTGCAAATCTTGATTCACAAAAATGTTAGGCTTTTGCAATTGGTAGATGGTTACAATTCTGTTACGTATTCAAACAGTTTAACCGAAATCTTAAAGTAATCATCAGTTTATGTGATCGGAAGATGTCTTGTTTTATGATGAACAGACCTTTCGGCAAACTTAATACGTTAAACGCCACACCAGTCCCTGGGAGCACTCTCCGGAAAACTGCATTTTACCAAGTAATTCTCTTACGAAAGCTTTTCTGCTAATTGGGACAGTCAACATGTTGAACACTTAAACAAAAGTAGTTTACACTGCTTATATACTAATATTAATGCCAGATCAAGTAAGTAAGGAGGGTGGGGTAAAACTTTATGCCCCTGTGCCTCTAGTTTCTGGTTCGTCTTTAAAGTTACATGAGGTCTGGCATTGTCATGTTGGATAATAATACCTTATCGATTATATTGTGCTGTCTAAGCGAGTTAAGTGATCACAGTAGAGATCTACTGTGATAGTTTGTCCCGGTTCCAGTAATTCTCAGGGCACACAACCTCATCCATTCCACCAAATGAAAAGCCTCAGCTTTTGCTGGTACAAATTAGCCTTCGCAAAGGTAGGAGGCAGAGTTCCTAGCATTACCATGGCTTTTTTCGGACTACATTATTATACACAATCGAAATTTCTCGTTATCAGTAATCAGGTGATTCATAAAGGGTTCATATTGCTGAGTTAGATTTAGATTTAAATTGAGGAGAGACTGAAGTAGCCTACACACTGCATCAGTCCCACTCTTTCAAAAAAAGAGCAGTATCTTTTTGAAGAAAATGTTCTCGAAGTCTGCGAGCCTAAACAGATATGCCCCAAGCAGCTGGAATCGACATCGTGCAACCGCCTCACATTCGCATATAATGTGCTCCGACGTTTCATCGAGACAATGTGTACATCGTTAGTTTCAATGCCCATCCTGAAGGATTCTTCAGGCTCCATTAAAACTAATGTCGCATGCAATGACTGCATAAGATTTTTTTCGACTTACTTCGTTATGATCATATTTCCCTATATTGTACTTCTTTCTAGGTTGCTATTTAGAATTTTTGTCCTGAATCAAGATTGTTAGGTATGCTTTCTTCACAAAATAATTTATGATTCGAAAACCAATCTTTTACATACGCGTCCCACTTTTTTCAGGCAATTAACCAAACAGAATTTGAGAATGATGAGTTCAATTTTTGTTGCCATTGCAGTTAATTTCTTTCTTCTAATAGGCAGCCGAGAGCTTTCGTTCAGAATTCAGAAACAAATATAAATTAACAAGAAAACACTATTTTCTCTGCATTCACGCTTCATTTATATTTTCCTTTCCATTTGCATTACCAAATCATTGATGCTAATGACTTTAATTATTCTTCGATGAAATTCTGAGGCCAATGAAGCAAACACTGAACAAAACCTACTGTGTCTCCTCTGTCACCCAACATATTACTACTATTATATGAGATAAAC
>QYTT01069609.1:0-21409 GCA_006980735.1 Dasypogon diadema
TAGAAGAACTGATGATGAGCTTGGTTTGGTGTATGCGCAAGCAACTATAAGCAATCCTGGGAGATTTTTACCAAGTCTTCGGGTCAAAGTACTCGTAGACGGTGAACACCCTTTCCTTTGTCCGAGGTCGGGAATTTTTCTCAGCGGTTTCCAATGATTTTCCTTCTTGCATTCTTGGCTACACCACAGCTAGTTAGTTTAGCATAGTCGCCTCCTTTTATTTTTGCCTTTTTTGGAAGTTTTATTCTCATTATTGTCTGCTTGCACGTTGTGTGCATACCAAGAGCGAGTTTACTGAACCGGGAGGGTTTTTTTTTATTCCTGTCCTGCACTTTGAAAGGGTTACTGAACTATAAATAAACCAAAGAGGATGGGATAGGATGGATGGAGATGATGCACGTCTCTTCTGATGGGAACATTAAAAAAATTCCAATGAAAAAGGCAAATACTGACACAAACAAGCCGTCAGGTAATATAATTGGGATGAGAAGAAGGAACTGGGAGGTCAGTCCAGTCTGTGTAATGCATGGAATTTATATAGGGTTCGAATTGGACACTGAAACCTTTTTACTCATGATTGATGCATAGGTGATTTTTAAAAAGAGCTTTATGACTGCTATTAAGTCAGGTTAACTGCGATTTTGTAAATGGAGGGGGATAATTTATATGACTGTTATGGTGGGAAATAGTTACATTGTTACTGTTACTTTAAATCTGCAAAGGCTTCAACCGACGAACATATAATTACTACGTGGCATTGATATTGAGGCAAAAACCCATCACATTAGACCACTTAGCTTGGATTATTAGACCAATTTGATAAATTGGCGCCCTGTGCACACTTGTTACTTCATGATTTTGGAAAGCAACTGGAAGAATGTTTTGGGAAAAGACCGAAATATGAATTTAATACTGAAATTGTTCGATAACGTTTAACGGTCTTTAGACCAATATCTCAAAGAAGAGCAAATTAGTTCCTATTAAACATGAACAGGGTCGCTTAAATCATATGGACAATATTATTGGTCTGATTTAATTAAATTAATGCTATAGGTTTGTCCGCGTCTCCTGTACTGTCTGCAATTTTTATACCAAATGTCTAACAGACCAATCTGTGGTGCAGAAAGTACAAATAATACAGGTGACAAGGACCACATTCATTAAAATTGTGCTAGGCAAAATTGGTCTAATACATCCAGTACTGACTGACAGTACGGGGATGAGCCGCGATTTAAACTTGGGCTAGAAACGATAATGGAACTAAAGCAGTAGAGGTTCTCTCACGACTGCTAATGCTGATACTGGAGAAGGATCATCCGTGGCTTCTAGACGATCTAGTTAGTCCATAATATCTAGACAGTATCCAGCCCCGATAGATAGATAGAGCTCTACCCGAATGTTAATGAAAATGGAACAATACCAACAAAAGTCCCGTTATGACATTCACCTCAGATGCTGGAGATGTCGACTAAGCCATACACTAGCAAAATTGCCCATTTGTATTGAACAACAATATACGACGGATTGGATGGAGAGTAAAAAGTTTCCCTCTTCAGGAGTCTCGGTTCACAGCAGGTCAATAATGGATTCGTGAAAAACAGGTGAGCCTGCATCCACCCAACAGTCATAAAGGTGCAGTCTTAAAGCCGTCGACATCGCTACATTTTTTTTAAACATGGATTTCTATCTCCAAGCTTTAAACTACACGGCAGATCCAATGGGTAATAGTGGATCGAATGACGCTGCTATAAATAGGCTAATATTTGTGATCTAAGTTTCAGTTTTTACCAATGACTCTTTGGCAGGTTGATAGGATCGTGTAGGCCTTTCTGTCCCTTTCCTTAGTGTGTGGTGTGGATCACCTTACGCCGTTCGGTATCCACAGGTACGATTTAGCTACTCTGCTAGCCTTAGGTATGAAAACCACCTAAACTTCTAGCGACAAGTTCGGGGCTAGAACTATGAACAATTATATTGCCAGCTTGCAGCGCATTTAATCTCGTCCCTTGTCAGCAAATCTACACCGTCTTCGCTAAGTTTAGCTGCGGTTTTAATGGCTTCATCTGGCATAGCAGTTGTAGGTACAATGGTATCGAAACAGTTAGGCAAGTGTTCCCCTATTATAATCTCCTTGTTTTTGTTCTTGCTTTACAAAAACAAATACACGGATATCGGAGCCTTTTCCGTTCGGAACGGATAGGACAATAAAGCTGTATATATTTGTTGGAGTCTTTTACTGAGATTCCTCCTAGGCCAGTTTTGGCACTATGGATACCTACGTTGATGTCCCGTAAGAACCATCACGTATGTCAAAACCCCCAAGAATATTGTAAATTCCACACATATAGTCTGTCCTATTCCTAAATATATCCTGCTCAACGAGTCCTTGAAGAAAAATTCTACCACAAATACCTTGCCTTGTTGCTTTATGCTGAACGGTGGGTGCCTTTATCCAGTATTATGTATTTTTCTCGACAATTGAAGCCTCAACGAAAAGCGAAATTCATGAAAATATAAAGGATCTGAGGTAATTACAATTTCAGAGATGTCAATAACTTTCTAGGTCTCTGAAGTGGAAAAAAATGTTAAGTTACCTTTCCCAAGGGCATGACCTTTTCTACTCCACAAAAGGTTATTGAACTTACCTGAAAAGAGAAAACGAAGAAAAAATTATTTCAAATATTTCAGCCAAAAAAAAAAAACATTTTTAGCGAAACAAAAAGGGACAAAACTAAAAACTTTGCGCTCCCAGTTAAATGTTGTTCAGAAAATTATACAGAGACAAAAGCGAATGACCCCCGAATAACGAGGGATGAGTTGAGTAAGTTTTGGGGATGATGGAATGTACACCCAAGGAGGATGAGAAAAATTTCGGGTGCTGTAACATAGCCACACTAAGAGAATTCCGCCCCCCCCCATCTCAACCCAACGAAAAGAAGAAATGAACATACGCACCCCCAGTCCCCTCCATCTACTTAAGGTGTGCAGAGTAAGGTACAAATTTCATCGCTATCTGGGGAGTTTTAAGGGTGGATAATCTACAACTTTTCCCGTATACTCACTACTGAAACTGAGCTTTCACGTGAGCTTTTCGAAGATTCCCTCTTGTAGTAATAAGTCAGGGGGACGCATTCACAAATTGATTTTCATCAGGCCTTGTATAAATAGGACAATCAGGGGGTTGATGCGATCAAGGGCAAGAGGAACTGAAGTTGTAGGAATGGTATATGCGGGGAAAATTATCTCAATACAGACAACTCTCTTATGGGTGTGAGTTGCTTGGTATATAAAGAGTTTGTATATAGAGCAAATGGGGAGCCCTCAGTAACACAGACCTAAGATGGCTGCCATTAAGTCCATCAAGATTTAGGTCAATAACCCGATTCAAGAGAGCTTTTTGGATCGAAATTTTTTGCCTCCCTTTTGTAACCAAGAACACACAGAATGCGTATTGAAGGACAAAAAAAAAAAACCCCACGGGCGGATACCATAAACTCTCAAATTTGTGGTAATGACGAAGGTACCCCCGTAAGTTGTGTGTGTCTCCTTTTGCAACAAAAGAATGGTGTATGTATAATAAATTACGAAAGGAAAAGGGAATTTACTTGATCCGCAAAATGTTTAGATATCTTTTTTCTAAATGGGATTTTTATTTTTTCTTCTATTTTTGGGATTTTACTGAAACTTATGGTTTTGTCTAGACACTTCAGGATGTCATTGGACTGTTTTTTTTATTTTTGTGCGTAATATAAAAGGATTTTTGGAAGGAGTAAGTTGTTAGTTGCACTAGAAACAGTGAAACTTATGTAATTATGTAGAAAAATACCAGCGCTTAGTAATAGGTACAAAAATTGTATTGTGGTATTTTTCTCTTGTTGTATTTCCATAAAAGAAATACAAAATCGATTTAGATTTCTGTTAAAAAGCTCAAGGTTCTAAAAGAAAAAGTGAAAAAAATGCGATATCTCTATAAAGGCTGATGTTCAAGGAATTCCCTGTCCTATCAAACGTTCTAACCTATGAACTAAAACTATACCTTTGAAGCGGCAAGAACCGCCTACATCAGTGAAACAGGAGTGATATGATCATCTGATTGTCCTCAAATTAACTACAGAACAGTAAAACTAGTTTTGTGAAAACCAATGATATAAAATTCCAACAAATTTTATAGAATTGGTTCAATAGATTGAAACTAGTCCTGGACATTCATCAAGCATATCAAATACGAAACAAACTTTGAAGTTATCATAAATCCATTTTTGCCTCGTGCTGGCTATAATTTACAAAAGCACGCTATATTTGACCTAAATAAATTCTACCACTTCGTACGCGGAACTAATTTTAAGATTTATGTACCCCTTTATGCTTCTATATTTTTTCATTTCGTAACTTCTCAAAAATTCAATTCGTCCCATTTTCTTCCCTTGATTTTTATCAACTTTACCTTGAACTGTTGGGAATGTTCGTATTGAATAACCTTCCAAAAAAAAATATTCATCTGACATGCAATATTTTGTCCTCGAATTTGCCAAATGTATTGTCTCTTTTTTGGAGATTCTCCGCAGAATCCCATACCATTTTAAATGAGCCGCACAAATTTCGTCCAAGTCCTTGAGAAATTCTTCTATACCCGTCTCCCCATCGAATTTACGACAAATTCAACTCAGGGCAAATAAAATATTTCTGGCCCATACAATACTATTCCTTTTGGACAACTACTACAAACCTAAGTAGACCTTGTGGCGCCTGATAATCGATTTTTAATTTGAAGGAAAGATGAAAATGCAGTCATTTCTACGACATCAACAACAACAACAACAATTTCCGTATCGATTGCAATGCGCAGTGGAAATGCAGTTCTTTCCTATTTTTGCTGGACGGGAAAAAAGGGCGAGTTTTTCCCCCCTGTAATTTGTTATTTCTTGCTATAACTCAATGGTAATTACATTTCTTGACAGAAAGCAATTTTTTGCTAACTCCTAGATGAAGAGGTAAACCCATAGCAGCCAGCAGCAGTAGGTACTTACCAACTTGCCCTGCTCCTTTTTCACTCGATTCAGACAGTAGCCGAAATGCGGCAATTTCTTTTGAATTTGAATAAAATTACATTTTTGAAATAGCACAGCAGTGATGAGAATTAAAATTTCTGGAAATTCATGCATCCCACACAAAAAAAAAATCAGCTTCAATTTTGAGGTGACACTTTTACGAGGACGATAGGAAAAAATATGGTAAAAGGATTTTGTCCAACCGAGTGAATAGGACAGAATGGAGGTTGAGTTCAAGTGTGTCATTGTCTGGGTGGAGCTTTTTATGAAACATAAATTTTATCAAGTTCTGGCGGTGCAGACTGTTGCTATCCAGATTTTGCTACCCAATAGGAATGTGCGGTTGAATGTTCCAGTATTATATAAACTCTGATGTATGATAGGGCGGATAAGGATTAAAGTTATGATGAGAACAAAGAGTTTAGAAATTTCACAAATTCATTGTTAGTAGATATTGAAGTGCAGGGATTAAGATTTAGAGGAGCGTTGCATTTTATTTTCGGAACAAAAGAGGAAATTTATTTCTATAGAGAAAATAAAGGACCATTTTCTTGTTCATCACAAAGACGTTTTTAAGGACTCAGCTTGATTTGAAGGTTTTCCATCTTTATGCCTTATCAGTTTTATACGATTTTATGGTTTAATAGTTTAAGTTCAGTGGTAATTGGCAAAAGTTTTTCAATTTCGATTTGGTTTTAAAACTCATCCAATTCAAATTACTTTAAGAGGGTCACAGTCCCCTGAAATTTAGATACATTTTACTCGGAGACCGATCAAAGGATTAGAATAAAATTTTGCACACTTGTTATACCCTATATGATAGATAGGGCAATTTTATCTTCAAACAGAAATTCTTAAATTTCATCATCGCTATTGAATTTCCTTCCTCGATTGATCGAGTCAAAAAATAGCGTTACCTTGTTGTTGCAAAGAAACAACAACAGAACGTAATTTCTAGACTCGATTGAACGAATCGAGTTGTCAAATACGGCCACTGGACTATAAGGCGGATGCCCAATTTGTTAGAAGCCATATTCATGAATGAAGTATTGCGATCTTTCATGCCGATCATGAGAATTCCTTCACAGTGATCATTTCTGTGATCCTGCATATCAGTAATAACACTATAGTTTATTCCAGTTACAACTCGACTAAATGGTACAATTTTGGACCATAGAGCTACAAGAGGCGCTCAAAACAATCAAATTTTTTTTTAGGATTTTAGACGTATTTTTGCTGCTAACGAAACAACAGTATTAAAGGCCTCTAGGTATTGTAATGATTATTATAATCTGAATCCATATGAATCAGTAAATTATGTTGTAATGTTTGTTAAGAAACAGATTAATATTCTCCTGTGTAATAATAAGCATAGAATAAATACTAAACCAGAAATCTCGTCAGGAACGAAAAATTCAAAATCAAAATGTAATCCTTTGATACATTAAATCCCACTACGTACACTAGTCTGTCGCTTGCCTGTGTTTGCCTGTAGATTGAGATGCTGGCAAACGCCGAGGAATAACAAAACATAATGCATTCGCTACTGTTCATTTTTTGTTATGGTATGGTAATCTGATGTATGCATCTGATTAACGAAGATTACAATTAAAGGCCTTAGAACGAAGCTTTGAGGTACTTCAGAAAAAAGCTTTAAAACATATAAAAGCACATCTATTGGAATGAAGAATTTTTATTCAAAAATTCAAAGGAAACGCAATTTCCATTATCAAGCAATTCCATACAATTAATTAAAATATCTTTCCGCAATAATTTGTTCCGCATGCCAACTGCATTATATCACTACTACAAAATCCCAATCCCAATAAAAACATTTCTCTATCTGAAAATATTTCGCAAGCTGTGCCTATCCATCCTGTCACTTTTGTTTCTCAATGTCACTCGCACGTTATAACAACTACTGTTCACATTCGCTAATTGCTAAAATGTAGAGAGGAGGTCTGATGGCCGCCAGACACCATTTACTTACCAGCAATGATTGACCAATGTCCAGAACGTCTCTGGTCTCTGTGATATGGAAGAGTGACCATCATAGGCAATTATTTGCTTTTATAACACGAAAATTTTGATGAACTCATGGGGGCGAATGTCTGAATTCAAGAGCGACTGCTACTTTTTTTTTGCCCTGTGGGCTGTGTCCATGTCTCAAATTTTTTTTTTGTTTTTTGCAACTCATGTAGATACGACGCTCCCGACATATTTTTGTTTTCACAGAGGGACTCAAGTTCCTATCTACGTGGTCTTCGTCTTCCTGCCCAAAACAACGACGTATTAAGTTTCTTTTGGAAGTTAATAACCCCAGTGCCACAAAAAGTCAATTAAGGCGAGTACACACCTTGGCAATTTTCTGCGTACAGCAGACGACCAGACATTGCACTCTTTTGGTGTGTTATCGCACCCCTCAGCAAATAACACGCTTACCCATGCTCTTCAGACCGAACACCAAACCAGACTAGATAAATTTTGTCTGCGACGCCATTACAAAAAAAAACAGTGTGTGCAGACGATAGTAAGTGCATGAACCCTTTTATGGTGGCGGCATGCAATTTCACGTTACCCTTTCAAGTTCACACAAATTCAGACAAGATGAAAAAGTAATTTGCAAAAAAAAAAAAAAAAATAAAAAAAAGACTACGCTCCAGTCTCGTCTTACTAATAATGACAAAACCGAATTCAGTTCAGAGTCCCGAAAATTTTCGGGTTCAAATGGTCGCATTGAACTCTCCACAGTGAGAAGTTTCATTTGGAAGAAATAAAGAAAAAAAGGGAGGGTTCAAGTTCCAGGCCAAGGACCTTGGATTCTGCGATCAAACTCCTTTCAACCGAAAATGTCTGGGAATTTAATGCCAAATTTTGATTTGATCTGGGGTTAAAAGAAGGAATTCTTTTTGGTCAGTAAATTTTTTTGATCATGTCTTTTTTTTTCTTCTTATGGTTCTTGTGATTCTGTGTTGTTGTTCTTCATTCAATTTTGAATCACACAGCACATCAGAATGGACTACATAGAGAGAAGAAAAACACTGTGAACAAAAGAATAAAAAATTAATAAACATCTTTCTCTGCGTCTGTTGTAGCGTGCGTAGCAAAAGAAGACGTTATTTGTAATTATAATTAACGAATTTGTTTATATTTTATTCTGACGGCAGGCAGATACAAAGATAACCTTGAACGTAGGCAACGATTCTAAGGAAATGCACATGATTCTGGGGAAGACAGTAACGTCCGCATTCAATCAAGGATTTCTTCCAAGAACTCTACGTTTTGTTTGTTTTGGCCGTGCGATTGTATGGTAAGTGTGAAAGTAAATGATTGGCAAACATTACGTAAAAGAATATTTACCATATCTTGGAAACTTGAATGCTTTGCAAGTTCTTAGAATTTTGGGAGGAAGAGAAGAGAATTTGTGTTGATTTATGAGTTTTATCCACAAACAGGGGATATAAAATTTCTAAAATTATTGGATGCAAATTTCTAGAGAAAACATTTGAAATTTTTGAAAAGAGGAAATTTTTATTAGATTTACTGAGAAAATGGTTAGGCAATAATAAATAGTTCTAACCGAAAAACTTGTTTCAAATCTCAACAATTATATTTTAATTTTGGTAACATTGTTTTTTTGGGGCTGCATTCTGTCATTTCAAGATAAGATCAGATCGTTTTAAGGTACGTACAATACGAACTGGGGCTGCTGACTGATAGCTGGGCTAATCACGTTGTTGTTTTTGCTGGAAATACATATAACAACAAATACACGGCAGCCAGGGCTAGCAGCGACCAGCCACATACTTCGTATTGTAGCTACTCTTAACTATTGTGCAGTATTTTTATAGGAAATCGAATCATTGATGAACGCAGTATTGAATAATTTCAATCAAATATAATAGAAGTCGCTAGCATCAATGACATGGTAATGCAAAGAGTAAGGTAACAGAAAATGTTAATGACAGGGTAATGCAGAGGGTATTGCGTAATTGTGTACATATGTTCAATACTTTATTAATAAATAAAAGCAGAATGCGTCGAATACTGGGATAATTATGGAGTAAAGAAACTATATTGAAGAAAACCAAGCACAAATTCTGGAAGGAATTTTTTAAACCACATAAATGACAAGCTCACAACAACGAGATTTAAAAAGTTCGGAATAAATAACACTCAAATGGCATAGGGATTATTCAGAAAACCTATGGCTTCTTTACCGAAAGTAAATCTAAAGCACTAAAACTTACTGATGCAAATTCACATCCCGGACTCCAATGTTCTATTAGAAATTCGTAAGGAACAAGAAGGGATTAAACCCCATAAAAGGTTTTGGTTTTGTAGCCTTATGAATTCTTTCTCTGATTTATAGATTTCGCTCCACCCATAGTACTTTGCGTAGTGTGTATCATTTCCTAAACATGATAGAAGCAATGTGAAATAGAATCCGGCACTGTTTCGTAGCGTTCAGTACTACACGATTTTTTTTTTTCTTTGGAATCCAGTACGCCGGGTCTAGAACTTTTATAGGTAATCAAATCTGTTATAGGCTATATTTTCTTATTACATTTACCACTCACTACTTTATCCTATGGAATCTAAGATTCCAGAAACATTTCAACGCTTATTTTGGATACAAAAAAAAAAATTCTGCATCACAGCGGAAATTCCTATGTCAAGCAATGACTAATCTTTCTCCACTGGAACGCGTATATTTCCTCATGTTCGAACCATTGATAATTTACGAGTACAATTGCCCGCTGTCTCTGTCTCAATTGTGGCGCCACAAATTTATTTTATTTTTTTTTTGTTTATTGAAATCTAAACGAATTGAATTTTTGCTTGAGCAAATAACGCAAGTTCACTTCAGATTTCACGATAATCGCACTAGGGAATGGCAAAAAAAAAATTGTGGCATTTAGTTTCATTGTATTCAAAAACATTGACGTTGACATTGAGATTTCAAAGGGGTATTTGTTTGTGTTAAAAGTTAACGCCAAAAAAAGGAAACAAAGTGGGGGAAAAGCTAAATGTGAACGTTTAGCTAGCTGGTTAAGTTCGAATCATTTCCACCGAGGCTGTTCCTATTGATTCGGGGTATGTATGACGTGTGGTGGTTTCGTCGCCATGTAATAAAGTCCAATTTGTCGCTTGATTGAAATTGATGACGTCGTTTATAGTTCTTGTTTTACTCTGCATGAGAAACACGTTAAATTGCTGCCCACACCGTCGCCCACTTGCTATTTGTCACCAATAACGTTAAGGTTAAGGTTGATGTCGCCGCTTTAATAATTTTTATGGACTGATTTCGGTTTAATTAGGTGATTTCGTTCATTGGTTGGTTTGCTGGATTGTCGTCAATATACGCTCCCCCCATTCATTTCGCTCCGTTCGACAATCTAGATGAGTAGAGCTGGGTTACGAACGACTAATTGTGAATGTGTCGTTTTACATTTGTGGTATATTTTGAGAATTTTACGACATTTTTATATATTGTGCAATAAAAGCTGAACGCTTGTAATGTTTGCATTTAACTGCAGTAACCAGCAGGCAAACAGCGCCCATAATTTTCCAATTCTATATACGACATTGCTCTCCAAGGTTTGCACAAGTTGTTAAGTGTGCGATAAGTCGCACGTGCCGACTGACTGAGTTCATTTCAAAAGTTTTATGGGATGATGTCGGTGTCGAATTTTTGCTGGCATTAAGAATTTTCTTGAAATAAAGTATATAATGTGGCGTTGGGTGTGAGGATTGTGGAGATACTTGTCGGCCGTTTTTAAGTAAACCACTTTTTCACTTAGAATGAAGGATATAATGCTTAATCAACACTTTACACTTGAAAAAATTTGGTAAACTCCAAGGTAGTGAACGGCGAATCCCAAATTAGACAAATCTTCTACAACAGGGGTGGGAAAACTGCGGCTCGCGGATCACATGCGGCCTATGTACAAGCGTAAATAAATGAATGAATAAATGAAAGAATTTCCATCCCAGCAAATCATGCACTAACGTATTGTTTGTACAAGAGACCTTACAGGAATCCACCTGACGTATTTACCCACCCCTGGGATCTATAGTCATTGCGATTCACATGCAACAAATTGCAGGACTACGTTTAAAGAAAAATCACAGGATAGTGAAATTTGCTTTTAAAAGAAAATTTAGGTTAACTCCAAAGGCTAATATTTGGCACTTTTCCGCACATTTGGCTCTTTTTCTAATTTCACATGAATACGCAAATCATATTAAATCAACTTTTTTACAATCCCATATCATATTTTGTTTGGAATAGTTAATTGAAAGCTTCAGATTTGGCTATTTTCCGGTTCCAAATATATCATTTCTTGGAAATTTTCCAAATGCCTGCATTTTTCCAAAATCAACAGTTAAGAGGGACAAAAAAATTATATTTAATTTTGGGTTTTTTTTTCAATTACACACAAACTCAAAAACGCAAGCAGCATATTCCTTAAAATTATGTCAATTTCCGGTTTTCACATGTTAGATTTATGAATGTTTCTTTTACACATTAATAATTTTAGTTTACATATAATTGCATCGTACAAAAATTCAAAAGAAAATTGTTAAACTGCCCTGAAATAAAAAATTCGTCCTTTTTCCCCATTCGCTTTTCAACATAATTATCCATTCTGCAACGTCAAAATTTCCTATTTCCTACACTGGAAAAAAGCTTTACCTTAACAATATAATTTCATGGTTCTTTTAAATCTTCCAGACGAAATCCACCCACGAGAAAAGGTATATTTACGCTTTTCCATTTTCTCGAACGTAGTACTTGACTGCTTTTTTTTCAATTTATTTTAAGCTCTTCCATCGAAAACTCAGGCTATTTATAACTAAATCTCGTCTAAGTTAAGAATAGCTTACCATTACTACAGTTTTCTTATATAGAAGAGAACCTTTCATACCCTTAAAATACAAATCCCCACATCTTATGACCTAATTTCATCGTCATTGCTTATTTCTTCTCAACGTTTGTCTTTTACAAATTAAATTGTGAGTCTTTTACAAGAAGCTTTCCAATGGAATGAAATATGTTTGAGTGGCAGAATGGAAACATCTTTAATCGAACGTGTTATTATTTCCACCTAGAAAGTGTCAACTACTTTTTTATTACGTCAATTGAAAGCGTCGCAGACGTCAACAGACTACGTAAATCAATTCTCAATTGTAGCAAACCAGTCCATCCTACGCGTAACTAAATTATTTACTTAAATACTAAAATATCTGAAGTGGACGTCATCAGGGTGCTTTATGTCCAGCTATAATTTTACACATATCTTATGCAATGCATAAAATGGCAAATGATAAAAACTTCCTAGTGAATTATTGCTAAATTGTATCTAGATAAGTCTTCTTATTGCTGGGAAAGGCATAACTGCATATATACTCTTTATTCATTGGTAATTAATTATACCTCGAAAGTTTCAAGGAAAGGGAGTTGTTAATTAATGCAAGACGACCACAGTTCTGTTGTAATCATTCATGTGAGGTGGGAAACAATTTGTTATTCATTACTTTCATTTGCATTCTATCATTGATGTCATCTTCCAGGGGTCGTATTCGTTGTTTCTTCTTTTATTTGCCCCGTTTCATTTCTTATTAAATCTGTCAATGGGCATACAATTTCTGTGGAATGGTCATTGTAATTTAAATTGGACATTTTGCTTGGTATAATTCCACTTAATTTATGAAAGAATTCACAAACTCGCTGAATACAGACTGTTGTCCGTTATAAGACGAGTGCCTTTACATTTTAGTTTAAAAGAAAAACCGATAAATACTGCTGTTCTATATTCCCATAAAAACGAAGCAAATCTTGCAGGGATCTAGTTCTTATTGTCTCTATGGGATCTACAAAAGAACTTACAATTGCTAAACTGCAATATTCCTATTAATGCCCCCATGATCCGAAATAGTTTCCTACGTTACTGTACTTGATAAATACATATCTTCTAAACCTGTGCTTCCTGAACATAAAAATTTCTTTGATTTTTCGCTATAATAAAGTGTTATCGCGAAAATTGTACCTAAACGGTAAGGTTATCGATCATACGATAAAAATTATCGTAAATACGATATCAATAATATCGTAAATATTCAAAATGTGCCCAACAAAATCATATCTTATCTACTGACTAATTTAGGGTTGCTTACGTTTTTTTTTCTGCACATTCATTTCACTTAAAAATATTGAGATATGATGAAACGTAAGATTTGCTTTCATTGCCATCAGATTTCATTCATATTTCACGAAAAGCTAAATTTTCGTTTTAAAGAAAACAGTTTCGAAATCAAAAAGAACCTCATTAATCATTTGGTGCCTCTAGCAAATTTAAGGAGAGCTAGAAAAACCTTGAAACGAGCCACATAAAACATTTTCAAGCTTTTGAGCTTTGTGTCAGAAGAAAGAAACTAAGAAAAAAAAAACTGCCCATCAACCCTGTAATGATTCGGCGCACTGGACATCTTTTGCACAGTGAAATCCTTTAGATCTAGACGCATACGTGTGTATTATGTTAGTGAGTACACTGTATACACCCTTTCTTCGAGTTTCAATGTAAATAAGAAACCCACAGGGTTAATGTACCCATGAACCCCAGACGTGCCCGAACCCCAAATTATTGGAGGACAAAAGTATTTGCACGCGTGCTTCACATTGTAATGGATAGAGGAGACAGGGTGGTGTAAATTCAACATAGAAAAAATATGATTTTCATGATTTTGATCTATTGCAGACTTTGCACGCGCCGGAGAAAGCTTCACTCAATATTTTTCCAAGGCAAATGTAAGAAGAGAGCCGCTCCTTCATTCCCTCCCCCCGCTCGAGAAAAGGAAAAGAACAAGAAGAAGAAAATATGTAATTGCTTCAATATGTGGGACAGCCGAATGGGAGGATTGGTGGGTAAACTAGGAAATGGTTGAGTAAGATTTTCTTGGAAACAAAATCAGGTGAGACGAAAATAGATTCCGGTTACATGTAAATTTGCCACATTTACGTATTCCAGAAGTGAAAGAAGTCTGATGATGGCGACAGGGGCTTTGAATTTTGTTTTGCATTTCTTTTTTCAACTTTCTCTGAATTGTTCTGGATTTCTTCAAATTGTTAGAACGTGACTATTTGGATAAAAGTGAAGAACATTTCTAGCATAAAACTAGGAAATTATTGGCTTCTGCTCAAGTACACTTCTTAGTTGTGTGAGATTCAACAACAGGCAATTTTTCTTTTGTATAAAAACTGAGAAAAACATTTTGGTAAAAGAAGAATTATAGAACATAAAACTGGACAATTCCAAAACAAAAAAAACGTCCAATTTATTGGAGATTCGATTTTGTATGTTGTCCCTTTTAAATTTAGTAGGGGGGAATTCTGAATTATTTTTATATTCATTTTGGAGTGTTTTATCCTTTAACATGTTTTCTAGTTATTTAAGATGTTTTCTTTAGGGTTCGTCTTATTTATTTAGAAAAGTTTAGTTAAACAAATTGCTTGGAAGATATACAGACTAGCATCTACGACTATTTTGGATAAAATTAAATAAGTTAATGGTTAGTACAAAATTAGAAGGTATATTGGCGAATTCCTCATTTATATTCCATCAGTGACGGGGTAAATTTCAATGTTCGCTAGAATAAGGAATAATCGCTGGTTTAGATGGCCCGGTAAGGCTATTTTTAAAGCAGTAGCCATTGAAAGAGACTAGAAATCAATTGCTTGATTTCAACAGGCGTAAGACATATTGCGTTAAGTAAAATTCAAAGGAAATGAATTAATGGCATAGAGTATCGATACCTTGGAGTACCAACATAATGTTGGTTGTCATATGCTCTTTTATTGGAAGCGCTTTCGTTCCAAGAAGAATTCCTATTAGTTTACAAAACTCGTTTCGCTCATTACAGCATCATTAGGTTACTGAGTACTGATCGTTGCAGTTCCTTGGTCAGACGGTGCTACTTGGCTCCCCGAGACGTCTCATTATCCTTCTCTCCATATTGCTTAGCTTTCCAATCCTGTGACTGCAGAGCCTCAGGCCTTTAAAAATCATATAGTGATTATATTGACAGAATTAAAGTGGCTTTACACAGAAAGCCGAAGCAGTTTTGGAGATTTGTGATTTTAGACGATAAGTTGACGTTCCTCACTGAAGCTAGGGGATGTCGAGAATTCTGATTCGACGAATTTAAAATTTCTAATTCCATTTCTTTCAATTCGCAATGAAAACTATTAAGACCAATCATCATTCTAGGTAGTGATGTATGGAATTTCAATTCAACTGAGATTGCCAATGGAATAGAGAAGAAAGTACTCCAGAATTACAAATCGATATTAATTTTTTAATTCAATTTCAATTCCTCTAGAAAAGGAATTCGAAGTTGATTTTAATTTCTTAATTTCTCCAGAAAAGGAATTGAAAAAGAATTAAGGAATTAAAATCAACTTGCAATTCATTAATCAATTACATTTCAGTCTCGTTTAGCAAAATCTGTCGAATTTATAAGGAATTGCCATTCCGCACATCATTATAAGGAATGATGATGCATCTTAATAACCCTGATTCGAAATTGAAAAGGAACGAGATAAAAAAAAAATCGGTTCCAAAGAATGGAATTGGAATGTGAATGGGTAACACCACATAGTTTAAATATTTTCTTAAGAAAAGAGTATCTATTAAATGGTTAGAAGATTGATAAATTGTTGAGAATATTTTTGTTTTTGCCTTGAAACCCATTAGATACCATTTCAATGCGATAAAAAAAATTGACACCGAAGCGTATTTATATTTACTAGGACGACAAAAAATATTTCGAATAACACTTCTTGGCTTAGTGGATTGTGAAAGAGTTGCGGAGTAAAGCAGTTTTTTAAGAATGTAAGATCCGATTTTCAATAGTATTCTTCTATATCACCCATTAAGCCACGATAAGGCCCATATATTACACTAACCACTTAGATGATTTTCACTGATGGTATTTCAACTTTGGGCCCTAATGAAGTTTTATAGTTCACCACTTTTCCAACAATTCCTCAGAAAGATTCGTGATTATGTTAATTTGATCGCATTAACATGCTGACCTCAAGGGCTACCTTGGACTTCTTCTAGCATTACGTGCAATCACTGTTAGAAAATATCTAGTAATTACTTCTGTTGCACAATAGCATTACGGGGTTTCACGATTTTTTTTTTTCAAAATGATAGAAGCATTTTGAATTTCATTTTTTTTTTATTTTTCTATCCATTATATGATTTTTATTTTCATTGCTAACGACTGCATCATATTTGCACCTTTTCAGCGAAAAAAAAAAACTTTTTTCCTATTATAAAACTCCTTTGCCTTGAAGCTATAGAAATAAATTACAAAAAATTGTGAGTCTCTGCAATAATCTAGGTCAAAATCCATAAAATATCGCTTTGAGAATTGTCTAAATTCGTCTTTTGGATATCGAGAAAATTTCCCAACTGCCCAGTATGATTTGACCTAAATTTCAGTATTGCAGAATATGCCAAGGAAAAAATAACAAAGTACCTACCACTAAACTACTGACTACTATAATCTCATAATCTACCTTTACATCAAGACACCAACCAACAAAAACCTCTTAAAACTCTTGCCCTCAATTTGCAATTTCCTAAAAGCTCGTTACATCACAAAATTTTCAGTATTCAAGTGGTTGAAGGTGAAATCTTGCAAATACCAACAACTACACCGTTTTGGAAATGCAACGACGATACCAACCATCGGGCGAAACCAGATTATTTTTCACTCAGTAGACCCACTTACTTTTTTCCATTACGTTTGACTAGATTAATTCGAATTAGGTGGCTCCTCCAGGTGTGTTGCCTTTTCTATGGAGACTATGGAGACGATGGCGACAACAGTCACTACAACGTCAAGTATTTCTTCTATCGGAGAACGCGAATCATACTCTCGAGTATTATGGGCAAGAGTTGTTAAGCTAAACCACACAACACACTACATACACTATAAGTGCGGCACAGAATTAGAAAATAACCGACAATTTTGCAGCATAGAAACCGACAGACACACATATTCCGCGAACGGGTGCTATTTAAGTCAAGGTTGTGCCAAGCATTTCGTCACGTCTAGGTGCATGTTATTATATGCGGCTTATAGGCGACAAGGGGCTAGCTTGAAGCTGCAACTAACTTCTAACCGCAGTGCCGCTCACGAATGTGGTTAGAGGATGCGAGGAGAGATAGATCAGGTCGGCGGGGTGCAATAAAGGGAAAAATACTGTCCGTGTTGCACCAATTTGTTTGTAAATTAGAAATTATCGACTCCGTTGATTGACACACAACGTATGTAAATGGCGAAGGAATTTCTAACCACTCAGGCAAAAATTAGTTCAGTGGGCTGCTCTAGCCGAACAAGAAAATCCACTTTATCTGTGTCATGTTGCGATGTGCTCATTTTCTGTCCATTACTTGCACTGCTGTAATTATCAGAGATGGGAAGTGAGTGGAAAATTTTTACAGATCCCATGTACATCTTTCCAGTGATAAATGGAGGAATTGACAAGATTGTCGTGTTCCCCCAAAGGAACGGAAGGAAAAACTCATTCAAAATGTTCTTGTTTAGGCATTGTCAACGAAGGCTCATGGATTTTATAGATCCACTCAATGGCTACTTTGCCAGCTTGGTTGGTTGTTTTCCTCAATTCGACAATTCGTGATTAGTTGAATTCTAGGAAAGTATCTGGTCATTATTCTGTCGGTATGATGTAAGTTTGACATTTTGCTTGGCAAATAACCTCAAGGTGAAGTGAATGTTAGTGGTGTGTACACGTGCATTCTGTAGCTATTGAAAATAACCAGACCAAACAAAACAAAATGATTCACGAGTTTGACACTGATTTTATTTCTACTTTACTAGTTAATTAGTTCCTTAATATAAATATAAGTCTTTCCAGTAAAGGTTGATGTTTTGTTTTGCAAATCGGAAAATTACCAAATTTTCAAAATCACTCGTTTGGTAAATAACGAGATATTTTGGTTTCACAACTAATTTTTATCTTACACAATTAGGAAATTTAGTGTGTTCAATTTAAACATAGGTCTTTTCAGCTAAAGTGTTTTACAAATCGGAAAATTGCCAAACTTTCAAAATTTGAGCGGCTCACTCCGACATTTTCTGATTTTCAATCAAATTGGCCTAAATTGATAGAAATAGACATATATTGAAGAAGTCAATCAAAAACAAAATTCACTCTTTTGATTTTCAAAGGCTTAATTACTGATTATGTGGTTTTCCTAAATTGTTGGCTACCAAGTGAATATTACATAGATCAAGGAGAAATTTAATTTGTAACCTTGTGACATTAAGGTAACCTTGTTACTTGGGGGCATTCAGACATCTCCACATAAGTTTCCGCTGATAGATGTATGAGGCGAGTGCCTTTAGCGTTACCGGACTACCCGATGGTATAATTATTTTTGTGCCATGTACACCCTTATTGATATTAATGTGAGCGTAAAGCTCTATTGCGTGGATATCTGTTTGAAAAATGGTTGGGGTAGTATCGAGAGATTTCGAAGTCCTATGATTTGAACCGTAAACACCGATCCCTGTTCTCCCCTCCTTCCTAGAACCATATGTACACTATATAACGAATCCTCTTTCAAAGATCAAGTCACCAGAGTGCTATGCCTGCCGAAAATTTAGGATCACCTGGTAAGTCAAAATTTCACCTTATAAGTATAATATTCAACAAAGATTTGGATTTGGGTGTCCATCCGTGGGGGGTTCAATGTTAAAAGCTCTATCCATTGCAGTGCGATAGCACTTATTGCAGCTTCCCGTTTTACATGAAGGTGGCAGGAACTCTATTAGTGCCTCTAAGGCTGCCGTAGAAACGGTATGCATGATGTTTATAACCCCTAAGCAGGGTAGTCTTTACAATTTTCGCGAGCCCACTTGTGCAGGTTTTCGTTCTATTTTTGGTCATCATATGAGTGCAGCATAAGTGTCTATGGATGTTATTATAGCCAAATATGCCCATAATATTATCTTTGGTTTAAGCGTCCAGATTGTACCGGTCGCTGTAGCTTTATTTTAGTACAAGTTTTAAGTGAGGGTTCAAGGTTAAATCTTCGATCAAGGCTAAGGCCAAGATATCTCACTTCTGAGAATTCTATTGTTGTTCACCCTAAGATCAAGACAAGCCCATCCAATTTCAAATCTATGCTATCAAGATTATACCTATTAATTGTATAATAATTAAATCACAGGATTGCGTCACGACGAAATCAACTATTGAGTTGACTTGATTCCATTTTGACGTTAGTTGAAAAATCAAAGCAAACGAATTCGGACAGGTTTTCTTGTCTGCCTGCAAACTTTTATAATAGCTAAGCTTACTTTCTGACGTCATATTTTGCTGTATAACAAGATAAAGACAAAGATAAAGACTTGGATTCGGAAAGGCCCTTAGTCAAAAATTTTCAGTTCGAGTTTGAAAGAACTGAAATTTAAACGGAACATGTAAGCGGGAAAACGCCCAAATGTTTCAACATTTCGTTTGAAATAAACAAACCGGAAAATGCCTAATTTTTGTAGTATTAATCTACTCGAAAAAGGCAGTAAGTTTTAAACTTCTCTCCAAACAATCTCAATGGGCAATAGACAAAATTCAATTAAACATAAAATTGAGTAAACATTTCTCACAAAATATAAATTACAAGGAAAATGACCAAACTTTTTAAAATCTTAACATTTGAGCAAATTTTGATCTAAAACTCAATTGTTTTCGAGAGGAAATTACCACAAACTACTTAAACACCTTTTTTATTCCTCATCCAAGTAGTTTTTGTTTACAAAAATCTCGGAAACTGGCCAAATAAATAGTTATCTCCATATATCTTCAGCTTAAAATTTATTAATTTGTATATTCAAGCAACAATGACGTCGGTATTATTAGTTTTTGCTGATGCGAATTCAGGGCAAAAATCGGAAAATGACCAAATATTAATTTTTAATGAAATAATTTATTTCAAACTCGATGAAATGACGAAAGCTCCCGCAATCAAAAACCATCGGACAAACTCAGGTCATCCAAAAACGGTGCTTAAAAGCAAGAAAAAATTTGCATACAAAGAAGAAAATCGAGTTCCTCGTCCCATTCATGTCCACTTTTTAGGAAGCAAAAATGAAACGAAAAAAAAAAACATAAATCCCCTCCCCCCATTGATTTCCGTAGACAGCACACACCACATAACAATCTGAGTATATTACCACACATAAGATAAGAGATAGATTCACTTCAATTATTTGTCTATCATTGCTGCCGGCATATTTCAGTTTTCAGTACTGATAACATTCATTTGGGCGCCCATATCTGATAATGAAATGACAAAAGCTTTTGACATTGTTCACGATTTAACCTGACAGTGACACGCATACAATTTACAATTTATTTTTCGAGTTTCCAATGTTTCAAGACCTTTTAATATATTTTTCAACATTGACATTGCAATTGATTGCAATTGGATTACATTACAGAACAGAACAGAAATGTTCTGAGTACAAAATTTTTTAAGATTTTGCAAGAAAAACGTCTGTTGCCACGCTGAATAACTTAATATTGCTCGATATATAATTGGAAACACATGGCACGTTTCCATCCATTGTTGAAGTGTAAATGAGTCGTCGGCTTTCATTTTGCGATGATCCAAGTGAATTCGGAACCCACTAAGAAGATGAAAATTTCTGTGGTGGTAGTGGACAAGCTAGCTAGCTTGACTAGCCAGTCTAACACTCTAGCAGCTAGCAGCATCGAAGCTTAATTGAGAGCAATTAAAGTTGGGCGATAAAATGTCTCCAACTAATGAGTTGAGAATGAACTCATTTTTCATTGCTGTCAGTCGTTTTTACAACCATAAATTCTCTTGAGAATAGAGATTCTGTTTATTTATTCAATCTTTATTAGAATGATTTTGATTTTCTTTGAAGATGTCATTTAGTAGCAAAAAAAAATGGTCGGAACAAAAGGTGGACGAGTGGTGTTCGAATTTAAAGAAAATATTTCAATAAATGTTCCTAACATTTGTCAGGAGTTACATTTCTATGCTACACTACTGGCATTAACTGATAGGACCATTCTGTGCCCTTTATTATCGTCTAATGGAAGCAACTTCTAAAATTTTTGATATATTACAACCCTTCATATAGGTACCTACCTAAAATAAATACTTATTCACGGAATATCAGGACAGGACTTATTTTCAGTAGATTTTGGACGACCGACAGCTTAGAAGCAGCCAAGTTTTTTTTTTATATATATATAATTCTGTGAAAGAATTCAAGATAGTTCATGGTAA
>QYTT01069611.1:0-14383 GCA_006980735.1 Dasypogon diadema
ATTGTTTGAAATATTCAATTTCTATGACGAGAGGAAAATATTTGGAAAAATTTTAATTCACATGGATGTCAACTTGTGTGGTGGTAGCGAAATGTCAAGAAATTATTTATTGAAACCTTTTCGCATGGATATCTGTAAGACTCAAATTGTGTGCGGAAAAATTTTCACATTAAAACCCCTTTCAAGTCAAATATTTCGCATTTTATTTGGGGAGAAATTTCCTAGAAAACTCTTACAGAAATTATTTTGTTGATTGCAAAAAGTAATTTTCCTCTTTTTCATTTCTTTTCAGAAAAACGACCTCATCTGGGGTCCTGGGGAGCAGAGCTGAGCAACAACAATCCATAAAAGTAAACAGCTTGATCGACTTGTTTCAATTTTTCCTGCAGGATCAATCTCTTGGATTATTCCACATCAAGGAGAGAGTTTTTAAGCGGAATTCATTGGCTGTTATTTTCTTTATTTATATGAAAAGAATATGTGTGACAAAATAGTTTTATTTTATTGTGATATGAATGTAATAAATAGCAAATTCTTATGATATTTATTAAATGAAAATCCTTTTTAAAATCGTTGTTTTTAGTTTTCCCTTCAAATCCGTATTTAAAAATATTTTTTTTCCCCCAGAATTTCAAGATTTTTCGAGGAAAATTACAGTTTGAGAAACTCTGCATATATTTGTCGTTGGCTACAAGCGACACTTCGAAATGTCGCTTTGAATTTTGGGGTCCTGAAATCCAAGTCAGACACCAGGCCACCATAACTGGTAGCAGGCAAATTTCTGGAATATTCGGCCCGCCGCCGGAGGGGAAATTTCCAAGATTACATTGGAAGTCCGAGCAAAAGAGAAAGGAGAATTTGTTAATATTTTTATCTTTTTCTAACTTTCATTACCAGATGACATTATTTTTCGAAAATTACAAATTTTGCAATTTAAATATGTACGAGGGGAGGTTGTGGAAATGAAATTTTAGGATTTGAAGTAAAAGCGAATTTTTTCTGTCACATATTTTATTTTTATTAACACACGTGCCATGTTATCATGAAATATGAAGAAAATTATGAAAATGTTGCGGTGGTCCATTGCGTTGCGGATTCCTGCATACCATCGGATGAACTGACCTGAAAGAAAACAAGAATTTATTACTTGATTGACTTGATGTATGCGACTCATAAAAATATTTTGAAAAGAAACTTCTATAACAAATGAAGCGCAAGGTTTTTTTTTGTAACAAAATATTACTACACATACTCGGCTTAATTTTCCTTTTGTCCGAAGCACTTTTCCATATTTTTCCGTATGTGAGGGATGGTAGAAAACACCGAGAATGTATTCCGCAAATGATACTCTGCTTTCGATACTCCAATTTAGCTTATTTCTGTTTATTTATTCTGAGCTTGTTAATTTTAATTTTGACAATTTCCCTCCCGTCTCTGTTTGGCACCCAACTAACGGTAACCTACATTCCGATTTGCAAAACTATTTGAAATCGAATTCGAACATTGGAGAACGTCTAATTCAGACTTGCCAGACTCATTGAAAGAATATGTTCCTGAAAATGGTATTTGCTAGTTTTTATGTGCTAGGGGTACACTTTTAAAAAATATATCAAGTAATTGAATACGATTCGATTATATGTGAAATAATTGATTACAATTTGAAGAGCCGTACGAATTTTATTTTTAATGGCTCTTATTTCACGATTCTAAGTTATCACCAAAAAATCGATCGTTTTACTATTTTAATTTTACAATCCCTGGCCGATAATTTAGAAACTTACAAACAAAAATTTCAAAAATAAAATTCATTCGAAATGTTTTATTTTTATCAGAGGGCTAAAATAAATACAAATAGAGGCATTTCGATGTATTAATTAAAATTATTAAAAAAATATGTTAGAACAGCGAAATTTTCTTTACAAAATCTGTCCAAACTTCGACTATAAATTTAATAAGGTTATTCATTCTACGGTGTATTCGGCCTTGTATTTGTTTATTTAGCGAAAATTGTCTATTAGTATAGAAATAAAAGTGGATCTTAAAGAAGGACACAAAATTAGTGCTATTTGTAGAACCACTTTGAAGAATTTTCTCAATTTGGGGTAAACACAAAAAAAGGACATGTGCTTTCTACGAAAATCCTTACTATCGCTTCCTAAGATATACGATTCATTTTGTTATAATTAACTAGGGGAATAAGAAACGGCCTAGTTCTCATCTATTATCTCACACAATCCCTTTCTATAGAACACCCATACATCGCTAGTAAACATTTCGTTCAGCAAGGAAACTGCAACAGACTCCCGCGCTTGCATGAAAATAAATGTTCACAATCAAACAGAGCAGAATAGTAGCAGAGTCGTTTCGAATTGGAAGACGAGTACGTGCGAAGACAGCTCCTTGACACTTCAATTAAGAAGTTAATAAAAAAGTGAAGAAGGAAACTCGATTAATCCTGGACGTTTGAGCGCTCTACGGAAATGATAAAACATCACTCGAAGATGAATTATAAGAGCTCAGCAGCAGAGCTCTTAATGAGCCCTTTTGCATCCAACTCGCGTTTCATTTATCCCACTCAGCTGCTGGTCCTGACTGTAGAGCCTCGAACCCGATCCTTGGTAGCTTATCATGCAAATTGAATTGTACGAGGTTCCGTGATTCCTGCCAGCAGGTTAGCTCCTCATATGTGCTGTGAGGAATAAAGGACTCTAGCAAACAATGGAATTTGCAGGATATCAGACTGCTGCCAGTCGATGAGTAGTCCTTGCATTTTCTGCACACTGCGGCTGGCTACCCATCGCCTCCAACCTTTGTACACCCATCCACCCCTCGCAATTAGCACTTATGAATTTTTGTCACGTACCGACTTCTGTTGTTTCCCCCACCATTTTCTTCCGGCACCAGCATGTCCTTTGGGTGCCACCACCAAACCCTTACAGCCCGGGTGGGGTAACATTTATGCTCCCAAAAAACGAAACGAGACTCATTGCAGTTTTAATTAGGAATAACATCCTTTTATTGTTTTTTGAGTTAATGATCATTTAATTGGGTTCCAACTCTCTCTCGTTGTTGGCAGTCTTTTCGGAATGTATCGAGGTGAAATTCATGAATTTAATGGACAGTCAGAGGACGTAAATGGTATTTCGGGCTCCACCTGGGGGAAAACAAATTTATTGGTGATGTTGCGCTTAAACAAATTCAAGGAATTTATGGACCGCAATGGAAATTAATTGTCACTTTGCAGCTAATGAAAATGATTAATTAGAATAATTGTGCGAATACGAAGTAGAAAATATTTAATTTTACGTGCGCAATTGACTAGGGATGCAAAGACCAGAGTAGAGAAGGATCCAAGAACCCAGGAAACAAAACTAAGGGAAAAGCGTAGTTAGTGTGCCAAATGGGCGGTATTTTTTCAAAATTTTATTTCTTTACGATATTGTTACCTATTTGCCTCCGGACTCCTGGGAATTTCATTCGGGGTTTTAAGGATCTACTTGAGAAGAAATGATACTAATCATGTTTATCGATCTAAAATGTTCTATGTAAAAAATTCCAATTAGCCAAAGTTGATCAACTTAACAATTACATTGTTCTCTCAATAGTAAGTCAATAAATAGTATAAAGGATCTGTTTTTGACATAATAAAGTGCAGAGAAGGTAAGCCAAAAAGAGCTCTATGTCCGCAATGTCACGCAATGCGTGTCTATATGCCATTCTTTTTCTGTTTTTTAAAATTTCAAATGTGGGGTTCCGCAGAGTTCTATCCTAGGACCACTTTTATTCTCAATATATTTATGCGGATGACATTGAGTTATATTCTGAGATGCGAATCAGCACCAAAAATCTCTACTTATGCGAATTCATAAGTCCCACCAATGTAAATAATAAAAATCCCACGACAAATAATTTCGGATAAACTAAATCATGGAACAGTCATTTGAATCCTTTATAGGAAATAAAACAGAGATCTTCGTTAAAGTCATGCCTCCCTTGTCCTAAGACCCAACTAAGGAAAACTGTGGCCAGCTGCTCGTCTAGGCTGGACAATCGCATACAATCTACTCCGCCGTTTCAGTATCCTCCAGGCACAATCTGGATGTATCTTCCTCTAGGCTTATTAAGCAATGCAGTGACTGAGGATTTATGGATGCAGGATCCTAATCCTACCAGCCTCTACAAATTTTTGACGACAGACTAATCAATAAAAGCTTTTCTATGTCGTAAAAATTAAATGGTTCGGAATTCTTGTTGGGCCACTGGGATATAATGGCACAGAATTCCACAGAATGATTTCTAAGTGGGAAAGAGCACCTCTACATATTATACAACTGCAAGATATTTAACTGACTTTGGGCCATTGGTACAGAAAGTCCAAGATCCATTTAACTTTTAGTGATTATGATTGTTGTCAACAGAAAAGGCTGGTAAACTCCAATGGGATTCGAAATCGGTACCTAATGAATCATGATTTAGGTATATTCTACCTTCAAAATTGGAAGTTTTCTTATGAAAAAAGGATTCATACCTTACTTAAATCCTACACTTTATTGTGCTACTGAGTTTAATGTGCGCTGTTGTTTTTGAAAATCTTTCATAGGTCATTTATCTTGGATTACAGTAATCATACTCATCTGCATATCCTCGAAAAATTTTGTAGCTATGATTTTGCATACTAAATTCTAGATCTAGTGCCTTGAGTGGTGACTACTGATGAGGCAAACAGAGCCGATATGTAGAAAGGATAGCAAAGGTATTTTTTCCATGGCATCGTTCTTTCAGGAATTTCAAATTAATGCAGAAAATGTTCAGATGCTCCTCTCGTTCAATGCGCGAAGGTATGCGAAATATTTTACGAGAAAGATTTCAAGAAGTTCGCACAGTCACCTAGATTATGATAGCAATCAATAAAGAGTTTGACGTTGAGATTGAGCTGAGATTTTGTCCGGGGACGTGATTCGCAAGAGGATAATTCTGTCTCTATTAACGCCCATCAAAGGTACCATCATCCAGGGAAGTAGATCCTCAATCAATGGATATCGTGTGAAATTGTTTCGTATTTCATTTGTTAAGAAATTTGAAATCCACCAATTAAATCAGAGCAAAGTTATGATAAAAAAAACCTCCAATCAGTTAAATCGACAACACACCCTTCTCACGACACTTTACCTGTATGTACACTCGTACTACCTGTGTAAAATTTGCAAGCTCATTTCATATTTCCATAATGAAAGTCACAAAAATTACAATTTTACGTTTGGCCAAATGTTTGTGTGAACGACATAAGCAATTTCCAGTGTAATTTACTCCAGTGAATGCAAGTCACGTTGAAATTGAACGGAAATTAAATGGGAGTCTCTTTCTCTCCCGGTAAAATTGAACATTAAAAACGGGAAGGTCCATCAATCATTACATTTACATAATAACTGCCAGCCGTATTTATCATCATAAAATGGCTCACCTTAATTAAGGTGCAAAAGGTAGAAATTATTCGACTGGAATTCGAGAACAAATGAAACTCACTTAAGGACTGGGTCCGTCCTGAGGACTTGTAAAAGCAGCTCCTTCAACCATTTACATACCTGCGGGGATTTATGGACATACATCACACGCAAGCAAATTTCATTTATGGAACCTGTACAACCCCAGGAATTTCGTGTCGATTGAAATCGAAAGTGTTCCCTGGGCTGTACAAGTTAACTCTACGTTTTGCTGTTGGAGGCATGTCTTCTCCACCCACTCATTACACACGTCCATCAGAGATCCTGGCTCGGACTATATGAAGTACACCACCAGAATTCTGGATCCACTTCTAATTACCTGTCAGGATGTGCGAAGTGAGGAAACCTTCGTCCAAATGAATTAGTCTAATGGATTTCAAGAAAATAGGAATTTGCCAAATTAAGGGAAGGCAGGTTGTGTGCTGTTGTGTGCGATAGAGTCCATGGAGAAGGGAACTCTTAAAATTAAAAGACTGCCTGCAATGGGCTAATCTTCTGAAAATCTATCCGACATATACCTACTTGTATCACCCCCAATCTACGTCAGTGATACCTTCCTTCTCCGGATAAATCTTTCAACCTTTCTTCGTCGAAAAGGGCTACAATGAGAAAAGAAGTAGTGAAATGGCTGAAAAAGGAATTCCCACGATACTGAGAAATTGCTTTGCCTATCTGTATTGATTGATCTGCCACGACATAGCTAATGCTTGTCAGATTGATGCAGGAATCTCCTTTACGGACGTTTGTCATGCAAAAGTAATTGAAGAGTTTTGCATTTAGCCAACTGAAATGGGAGCAAGTGCGCATTCCGTGCTAGGGAACGAACAGGACTGCAATGCTGGCATGCGATAAATTGCTAACCCGAAGTTAATATGAAACCGATTTCATCCTTTAAAGGGCTGGGATAAGGCAATCAACTATTTTTGCAATGAAGATGCAAAGAGTGTGCGCATTTAATTGCTAATTAATCATAGTCATGTTTGGCTGATAAGGCCAGATAAACTGAATAGTTCTCCTTTATTCTTGATGGACTTCTGCGAAACTGTTGAAAGTATTTAGCGTTCTTCTTTTTAAGCACAAAATCTACATATCTCAACCATTTATAAAGTAAGCCCTGATAGGGATCAACTATTTCATCTGGTGGCAGTTAGTAAAAATTCTTTCAAGACTTAATTAATTCATTGCAGTGACAGTATCTTGAGGTGGAACATTTGAAAAATAAAATTAAAAGTAGTTTCCACTGCCAATTAGTCAGTACGTATCTTTCTATTTATTCTTTTTTGATACAAGAACCGGCTTGCATTTCTGTGTTTCAAGAGAAACTTCAATTGTGGGCGTTTAAGCCCCGGGTTGACACGCATAATGCATATTGAAGATTTGACCAGTAAAGAGGTTTTTTTTTCTTGGCTCAAATTAAGGTATAAGGCAGAAGATAGGATACTAAAAATGATAACTACGATTATATAATTCATGGAGATGACTCCTCCAGATTGATATGTCAACAGACTCGAACATTTAAAATTTAAAGAGGGATTTAATGACAATTTTACACAGAAGGTGTCCTTAAAGAATACTAGGACACTACTAGGACTTCCCCTCATCCTTTTTTCTTCTCCGCCAGTTTGTTATTGTGGAATCTGAAAAAGTCTCTTACTCCTCTATTGCGTGGACTAACTTAGTCTAGAGCATGAGGTTCGCTTGAGCCTCAGTTCCAGACCTGAGTGTGACCAGCCAAAATCCGCATTTCATATTATTAAATTGCAAATGAATAAAAATTTATGTCCATCCTCCTTTATTGAGGTGGTATTTCTTGAGATTAATTTCAAGTCCTTTAATTTTTGAGAGCCTAGTTTCTTAACTGGAGGACTGCAGTGCAGCGAATCTTTTCAACCACCTAGTTCAGGGGATCAGTGAAACCATGCTTTTACTTAGCACCTAACAAGGCCAAAAATTACTTTGGATCCAATATAACCCTCTTTGGTACTTTTGGGAGCTAAGGTATCAACGCTTTCGTTGCCCTAAATAATGATACCTTGGCATTTACATGAATACCGCCTTATTGTATTGTACCAGTACGCACTGGCGTAGTTCTAAGTGAGCTTGTATCCTTTTCCATACCTACAGGAAGCTTTCAGAGTTACTTAACTTTGCTCTACATAAGGCTTTTGTGATTCCCAAGTATACTACAATACTGAAAATAGCACAAATTCAGCAACGCTGCCTACTTTTAATAATGAATTCAATTAAAAACCTGCCTGTAGCACTTAACATGCCAATCAAGAGCTAATCCTTTGAACCTTTGCATCATCTTGCATTGGGAGCGATGCCAGAGATTTTGGAGCTTAAGCGAATTGCTGGCATCCTTTTGAAATTTGCATGAACTAATTTACGTCCTGACTTTACCTGTAATTACGGCGATCAAACACGTGCATTCATAATTAGCGGCAGCAGGTTTAATTTCCCCTGGATCCAATAAGCACACTATTCGCAGCGAAATTAAATCACCGGTGCGATTCCTGGCTTTTTGTGCTCACCAAATGAGATGGTCACTCATGCTACCGCTAATTTGTAATTTATTCAAAATTATTGCACGAATACGCTTTTTAGAGTGCAGTACACATTTTGCCCCATATAATTGCATTTGTTCCTTCGAAAAATTCCTAGTTAGAAGTTTATCCACGAACTGTGATTCGCGCTAATTGCATCTGCTCACCTGAATCTGATTACTCTGTTAATTAAAGCCCAGGCCAGCAACCACTCACCTCAATATCTTGTTTTTCGTTTGAAATTTGCGAGGAAGTAAGCACCGAATCCGCTTCCTCCTTTGTGAATATTCCAGCACAAAGGGAAGCAATTAATATGATTTATGCGGAAGACACCAACGTGCACGTCTGGTACTTTTGTTCGCCCACTATCGGATTATACCTGCTGGCAAGGACAATTTTTATAGCACCATAGGGAGTTTTATTAAAAGGCTACGATGCCTGTCCTGTTCACCTTTTCACCCTTTTCGTTCGCTAAACAAGTTTAAACCAATGAGGAGAACAGTGACGGTCTACTACTACCAGGAACAATGACTTGATGGATGCTTCCCTTTTGCACTGAAATAGGAAGATTAATGTGACTCAGAGGAGCTTAGGGCAAAATTTACATGTAAATAGATGCACTTGCAGCGGAAAATGAAGCTACAAGAAAAAATCAACTGGACTCATAACTGGCATTTTTATAGCGGTGAGAATTTTTAGACAAAAGCAGCGGAGACCACAATATTTAATAAAGAGTGTATTAAAGGGACCTTTATTTTCATATTCACGTCGGAATAGAACTAAAAGTCTCTGCGTGAAGAATAGTAATTTTATAAACGCCAGACTCCACCAGTTAAGCTTCTTACTGGCTGTTCTTTTGAATCCATTAAAAGCACGCGTTTTAAGGACATTACTTTTAATACGTCACTAGAAAGGAAGTATTAGTTAAAAATGTGTACAAAAGCTTCAGAAAATGTATGCAAAGTATTAAAAGGCACTTCTCTTCGTGTATAGTTTGAACGTGACATAATTAATTTAGAACGTAATTTTGTGCGATAGAAAGGATTTAGAAGAAGCTGAAACATTGATGGTGTGCCATTTTGATACCACATAACTCGTGACTTGACCAAAGTTGGTGTTGTACAGAATGGAACCTCAGCAGTAGATGCAGCGCTGTATCTAATGCTTGCAGAGGAAATGGATGAGTTTCCTTCTCATTTGCATCATTATAACAGTGATAATAAATATTTAAGGACAAACCTAAGTAGCTTAGTCTCACGAATGGGCCAGTGACTCGTAGTTACTGCTGTAATCCTAGCGATATGATTTGGAATCCAGAGTAGGATGACATTAAGCCAATTAGTCAGGCAGGTAAGTTGTTCCAGTTGCCCACTATTTGCCTCAAAACACAATTCAAGACATGAGCCGTTTCTGATTTACAGGAAACCCAATCTCTTAATAGCGCTTTGGCTTAGATTTAATGCTTAAAACAATCACAAATTTAAATTGCTCAAAATACCGATAAAATTCGGTCCCAGGATCTCATAAATAATAAGCTGTTAAGTTACCTATTGCACCACATATATTCTTCTACTAGTGAGCCATATACAAAAAAAGGCCTTCCGGAAAAGGCAGCCAAAAGCAAATATAAAAACGACAGCAAATGATAATTATTGCGTGCTATTGTAACAGAGTAAGATAGAGTAAGATCGGTTGCTACAAGAAATTAGTAAAAATTTTATTGAAAACATCTCGCACTATAAATATATAAGACATCATTTTTCTGCATGAAAATGCCGTACCACACAATGCAAAATTAGTACATTAAGAAAAACTTTAAAATTACGATTGTTAGCATTATCTCATCCCTTTTATACTCATATCATCTAAGAATTACAAATACAAAAAAAATTACTTATTCTTTTAATTTAACATGTACTGCGCTTTCATGAAGAAAATAATACATAGTAGATTTGTCACTTCCTCATTTATTGGTACTGTTCACTTTGAGCTGCTTTTAATTACTGAAAGCTGCAAGTGCAATAAAAGCATCCTATTTTGATTAACAGGACGGTTGCAATTTTGCAGCACGTTAATGCCAGATTACACACAGTGAGGACCACCAAGTAGAAAATCAGGCAACTTAAATGAAACCTCTCTCTTCCCCCTGATTATCATGTTTTCAAATTCATTCTTGCAGCATCTCCCTTGTTAGAAAAACGCCAGAATCTTTTAGGAATAGGAAATTTACAATTTAAAAAGTGGATTTCTGAAAATCGAATGAAGGAAACCACAAAAATATTGCCAATGATTATAGTAGAAAAAATATCAAATATCAAATTTAAACTCTTTCCATTATTATCAATAAACTAGGTCAACTAATTTCTTTATCATTTTTATGAGTATTTGATTTAAGAGTAAAAACGCTATGCACGGAGGCACTATAATACAGAGGCGACTGTGAGATGTAAGCCTGCGCTGAACTTACAAAGGTAAAGCTTTCTTGAAGGCAGGTAATGATGAGTCAGAGCATGAAAAGTTCACAGTAAATGCTCAAACCTAAAGGCTTTCATTATAGCACATTTGTGTACTCTGAGAAAGCTTTACGCTTCCAAGTAAAATTTAATATTTTCAAAAATAAATCTAAATACAAATTTGATATTTTTTATGTGGCTATAGTCAATGACAGACAAACCTAAAAATAAAAGCAGGTGACTGTAAAAAATGTGTTTTTAAGAGCAAAACAAAGACCTACGATTTGCATTCAAAAAGACAGGTAATTATTAATAGTTCAAAATTAGGAAAAGTCCAGCTGAATGATCATCATGGAAATGTCCTGAATAATTGCCAGTATTGAAAGTTTAAGGCCCGTTTATTTCTATTTTAAATAGGCTTATTTTAAGACCTTGAATTAAGTAAATGATGTGCTTCACGAAACAGCAAACATTAGACAATTGTTACCACCACAACTGTCACTTGTTCCATTTTTAGTGTTATTCTACTCTAACTGCAGTACCTGGGGCTTAATAAAATATAACGCCCATAATAAAACCGCTTTACTACTGCATAGGTTAGATTTTAAGTCCTGCACACAAACCACCCTATAAATATGAATGAATTTAACTAAAATTATTTCTGGAACATTTCACCCGATAATTTGCAGTTCATTAAATCAAGATTTGACCTCGTAAAATTAACAACAGACCTTGAGGGTCAACACTACTTTTGCATCCCCCTCGGTGTGCATACCTTCACCAAGTCGATTGTCTTGGCACGGAAAAGGGCTTTCCTTTTCGTTTTTATGTACTCCATTCACTTTCTCCTGGAGATATGCAATTTTCCATTATCGCATAAACGACTTGAACAAGTGAACGCGAGTTTCGTGAGCCCCAACGTAGCTCCAACGTCTCCCCACATAACGTCCAATGGATTAAAAATCAGAACTTTAAGAAGCTTTGGTAGAGTAGAGCAATATTGTGGTCGGGATTTCAATTTGTTTATGTTCGCGGCCAACTGTCGAGCAAACTAGGCAAGTGAGTAAGTTACACTGGACGATCAGATAGAGCCTCCCCGGTAGGACTGGTTCTGGCAATCTAGTCACGATGGATGTGTGAAAATATGTAGTTGAGATTTTTATTTCGGATTGTTTATTGTTGCAATTAGACACTTAACAAATTTGCCTTAATTAAACATGACTAAAACGGAGTCTTCATTGTTAACGTGCAAAAAGAAAATACGTCCACAGGCGGCCGTGAAAACGAATATTCCCGCGAAGGCCTGGAGTGAATGTGATTATGAAGCTGATTGTGAGAATGCAACAAAAACAGCAAAAGATCCCTTCATTGAACAAGTGGAACCGAAAATAGTTGATTTTCCCAATTCGTTCGCCGACACCCGCCCGTATATTAGGAAAAAACGGAAATCCAAGCATATCTTGATTTGTGGAGAGAAAATTTTTTTTCCCTCAAGGATTCCCTGGGTGATGTTCGTACTGAGTGTAGTTCAGGTTAGTATAGCAATTTGTTTTTATTACACAAGACTGGGAATTTTTGAAAACAAAACATAATTTCCTACTTTATATCGATATCACAAGCATGCAAATACGTTTTGCGGTTTTGAGCTGCTGGTGATCGAATTTTTCTGTACTTCTGTGAATAATGAGAACTACTTGTTCACTTCTTCATAAATTTATGTAATTCACATCGTACCATACCGAAAACCACACTAATACCTTTTATGGCAACCATGGACTCCCTCCCTTAGCCTTTAAATACTGTTGCGGCGATATCAGGCATGATTTCACCTTTATCAATCTGAGCTTTTGACCCTTTAGGTTGTAAAGGCGATAACAAATAATGCGCTTTTTTCACAAATTTTATCAGGGATTTGCGGTAATAATTAATTTCGCCAAGAAAACTAAACATTCGGCGACTGCGGCCAATATAGTTCAATTCTCCCGGGTTAAAACTTGTTTTGATCGATCTTGAGGGAGCGGTCAAGCGTTTCGGAAATAATGAGAACATCTCAGAAACCTAAGCTTGCAAATGTCAATTACTACCTTCCAAAAATGGAAAGAAAAAACCTTTGAGCTTCATAACAAGATCTAGAAACTAACGTCGTATTGATATCTCTCAGATATAAACCAGAAATTGGCCATGCCAGCAACTGTCTTGTGTTGTTATACGTTTATACGCGGAAAACTGGGCATGATACTGCTTGGCGTTGAAATGAAAATAAAAATTGAATTAAAATCTTTCATGCTGGGCAAGTATCGCCATAATCTCATCGACTGAATGGCTTCATTTTTCGTTTTTAATTAGCTGTTATAAATTCAATGATTAAAAAAAGTTTTAACAGCTTGGATATGTGTGCAAATTGGAGGAATTAATCAAGTCTTACCGAGTTCCCATTGTTCTTATCGATTTATTGCTGATTTCGTACTGATAAGAGGGCGCAATAGTATTCCTCCATACAAAAACCTTATAGCTTTTTTTTATTCATTTCCGAAAAGCATTCCATTGTTTGTGTTCACATCATTTGAAGTATCTGAAATAGTAAAACTCATTAATAGTATTTTTTGCATATTAAAACGTGTACCTTTTTATTTCAGTTCCAGAAATTGCTATGTAGAACAACTGCTATTAACTGAATACATTTGGAAATTAGTTGAACTAGAAGTTGGTTCATGAGTTATGACAGAGATTCCCATGTAGTTCTTCACTGAAGCAAGTTTAGGTTTGGATCTCTTCAATTCTTTAATATGTGCATTTTACACCCATTGATTTCCATGATGTCATCTGATACTCTCTTCAAATATTCAGTGATCCAGAGGGTTAGCGGATTAGTCCAGAATGCGAATGCCGTCTTGGTTTTGAAACTAGGGTTTTACTAATTATTTATTAGATAATACATTATATTCTGTTAGAGAGCAAAAACCTCTAGAGAGAATATGCTGGTGCTCTCCAAATAGTTAACAAAAACACCTACACCTAGCTGGATGGCCCTGAAGAACTTTGGACACGATTGGCCACCGTTAGAATTGCTGACCCTGATCAGCACTTCCGATCCATTCTCTTTATCTTTTGATTTGGTAGCATTTACGCAACCAAATATTCACTGAATTCAAGAAAGAACTGAAAGATTGACAAACCCAATTAATGTGTACCACTCTAGGTAATGATAAAGAGATTCAACTCACCTAATCAATAAAATTAAGATGACATTCGGTAATCATGAGACTCGATGGCTGTTGGTTACGATGACCTGCTTGAGTAAGATCGGCGACCTCTAATTCTAGTCTTCGTAATGAGATTATGTATCTTCTTTTTATTGACATAGATTCATCATTCGCGTACAGTGTTCCATTAGTTTGCTGAATATCTTGATGTCGTTCAGTTCGATTGTGAAGAGAGTACTAAGTTTGAGTCGTCGTTAATCTTGAAGACACAGAAGCTTCCTGGTCTCCTTTTTGACATGGTTCAGTTGTTTAAACTGTTGTAGATACGCTTATGGTAGTGTTAGATGTTATTTTTTAAGGTCCAGTCATCAGCAAAATTAGGATTCAAGTCCTGCCGATGGCAATTTTTCGCTTCTTGGCCTGGTGTATAAAATAATCTTGTTTATGATTCTTTTATATGGTATTACCTGAGCTCAGGGGATAAACGCACACAGCAGTTTATTTTTGAAGAAATTCCTTTCTTACAGACCATCGTGGATCAAGTAAAGAGGATTTAATCCAGGAATTTTGGCAGAAAATGTACTTTCGACGTTCACTATCTCAGAATAGCTGTTAATTGCAAGCTGTTAAAATACTGGAATATAATTCACCTTACCATATTTTTTGCACTTTTTATACAA
>QYTT01069615.1:0-11607 GCA_006980735.1 Dasypogon diadema
GAAAATCTCTTAAAGCCTCTAATTATTGATTTCAGACTTTAAATCTGGTATGCAGACTGCCTTCATGGACCAAGATATTTCCAACTTTTATGGAGGTCCACGAAAATGGAGCATTTTCGTTATGCTAAGTGCCTGTCAATCATCATGTGAACCGTATGTTTCTTCAAGGGGAGCGTAACAGGCACTTGAGTAGGGGAGAAAGCTAAAATCAAAAGATTCCACCCTTCGGCTGCACAAGGGTTATGATTCTGATGGCATAAAATATGTTTTCGGAATGTTGACATGATGTTTTATATCTCCCAGGGCTGTCATCGCTGATTTGTGCCAACGCCAAGGAATATGGCCGGAATTGCATTAACAAGAAGTTGGCGAGGATATCAACCTGTTACCATGAGCCCTTATTTCTTGGGCTTGTTTCCTTTAAATATTTTTTCCACCTATCAGCCAGCACCACTTTACGTTGGTGTACAAGTTCTGTTGATGTGTCATCCAGAAAGCGTTGGATTATACCCGTAGGAGCAATGGTGGAATCCCAGAAAAGTGGAAATCCGCAACGAAAACAAACATATCACGAACGGTTGTGACAGTGTGCGTTAACTTGGCTGCTGACAGCTTCGGATAGGAGATAGGAGCAACGTCATGCCGAATGATGCGGGAAACGAAGATGGCTGGCCATGGAAGATGTCGAAAATTCACATATCTCATCTAAAATCGGGAGAAGATTGATTCGATGCCATCACTGATTGAAAGATTAAGCGATTTTCGTTCGATGGCAGGTATTAATGAGCGGATTCGTTTCTATTTCAGACCAATAGATTCTGCATGGGCATGGGCCACAACCATCGACCCGTTCGCTCGACCCTGTCGGCTTCTTACCCCGCGCAATGCTTAGTCAGAGTCGTAAGGATGTGCATTTGAGAAATTGTCGATTCCAATTGTTTTCTTAAACGCTTTCTCACTCCTCCTGCTTCGATTAACAGACACCAAGCCTAGGGGTTGTTCGGAGTCTCCTTCCAAGGAGGATACAATTGATTCGGTCATCTCATTAATTTTACGTTATCTCTGCTTCCACATAATGAAAACAATTTTTCCCCGTCTTTGGACATAGAAACAGGGAATATATCTGTTGGGGGTGATTCGTGCCTGTGATGTACTGGCTTTGCTCGTGCCATTGGTTCTGTCGACTCTGTAGTGCCTCTGCTTTCTGTTTTCGTAGCAATCGTTCTTCGGGGATTGCCTTGCCCAATATCTCTATTGAGGAGTTTAGTGTAATGCTAATAAATTCTTTTCCTCTTCATTTGACGGACATTTCTACTGATGGTTGGTGTTGATACGGGAAATGATAAAATTATGGGAAGCGATAGGGTTGACAGCGAAGATTTGTCCGGAACGATTGACGAAACATTAGAGGCTCATTAATGTCTTTCTCAAAGGAAGTTTGTTTCGAATTGTTAACAAGGCCATTTGGATACTAATTCCGTCTATTGAAATCCATCGTGGTGAAATCCACATTTTGGTGAATTTGAGAGCACGCTGCAATGCGGTTTTGTTATTTTTTATGATTTCTCCTAGTAGTAAAAATATACAAATAGTTGTGACGTAAGCTGTGAACTGATCTGAAAGTTTCTTATGCTAATGAAATTTCTGAATGTGCTACTCACTAATAAATTCCCTGCGAAAAGTCTTTTCGGAAAAAGAAAGAATTTTAAGGTCCTAAAATTTAATTTATTGATGTTTCATTAATTTCTTTTATTCCGTGGGCATTCATAACACTATGAACACATATGATGGAAAAATCAGCATATTCTTATGCTTGTAATGCTGTAATGTGTATAACTTCTATGATAAGGACCATGGTTACCTATGCATCCTTTAATGATAGCACAAGAGCCAGATTTTACGACTATTTCGACCTCTTTTGCGTCATTAGTGTCAATACAAGATTGAAAAATAGACAAAAATTATTTTGAATTAAAGTTTATTTACTCAAGGATAACTTTCATTCTTTTAGATAAGAATGTGACGTAGGTTCCCCTCGGTCAGATTCTGGTCTGGTCTGGAATATGCTGAGACGCCAATCTAGGGGAAAACTCTGTCCAATATTGCTCCAGGCATACTCCGTGGGGACAAGTTTATTCACAACAATATTTATCCATGATAGTTCGGGTTCCGTTATCTACCTACTATCGTAGGTGGCAAGGAATCAAATTAATCAGAGCTACTGGATATACTCGGTTCTGAACTTTTGTATTCAAGGGTTAAACTCAAGACAACTTAATTTCCACCTACCTCCGCAAATGTCTTCAACTTCAAAATTGGCCTGCGCAAATAGTTTAAAGTCGCTTAACTCATACCGCCGTCTAACCAGAGACACACGATCCTGAAGAACTATAATTCATAGTCATAGGTCCGTGTTCTTTGACTTACCCCAGAAGCGATGCCACGAATGATAAAGTAAACTGGCAAAAAATTCCGTACATTCAACAGGAAAAAGTAAAAGAAGTGTTAGGAAATAATATTCGGCCTGCATTTTTTAATAATTGTAGCCTTAAAAAGATTTTAATTAATAACAAAGTTGAACTAAAACTCCCAGATATATATAAGACTGGAGTACACCGGATTAGTTGTGAGGATTTTACAACAGAATACACAGGGAAGATAAAACGGCCAATAAAAACTAGATTTAAAGAAGATATTACCGGGACTAGTGAGAATCAACTTTCTGGTCTTTGAAAACATCCAAAGAAGCATGACATAAAACTAAAATAGTAAATTTGAAGTTATAGAAAAGCTTGGGTGGTGGGCGGGTTCTTGATAAATTTGAAATTTTTGAAATTAATAAAGCAAAAAACGCTATAAAAACTCGATTTTAGAGATAGGAACATTATGACGTCAAAATATCACGATTTGTTTAAAATTTCATAAAATTAGCCCGGGTGCTACGTCATTTTGACATCATAATGATCATTCGAGTATGCCGTCCACTGAGATGAAATAAATATGGAGAGAGCATTGTCACCTCAAAAACGGCACAACTATTGCGTTTACCTTAAAGGTGCATGCACAAAAATTTCGTCACTCTTCAGAAGATTTTATGCTTTTAATTGTTTATTAAAATTACGGAGTAAGTGGTAATCACCTAAAAATATTTCATTTACCTATTTCCGTCAATTATACCTCAGAAAATCTCTATTAAAAAAGCTTCAGAAGGATCTTTTCGAAACCTTTTTAAATGATGTTAAAAAACTTTATTCAGGAAAAATGGAATAAGTTTAAAAAAAGCAAATCAGTCCTTTTCGGGACTAAATTTAAAGTAAATTTAAAGTGTGTGTGTTAAGGATATAAGGATATTTGGTAATATTTCGTTTGTACCTTGTGCACATAAGAATAAATTATCCTTACATTAAGTCTGGTAATTCTTCTTCAGTGCACCAAATATAAGGCACATTTGAAAGACCTTTATGTCCTTATAAAAAGATATCACCAAAAATAAATCATGTGATCCTTATCTACATATGGGCTAAATTTGGAACTTCTATTATTTACCGTTATAAAAAATATTTGAATTTAACGAAAAATCAGAAAAATGTCCTTTTGAATCCTGCTAAAGGACATATCTTGAAATTAATGTAGGCATCCTCTGGAGGATCTTAGGATACATGTTCCTACCAAGTTATACCCCTCTACCCTTCTCCGTTGGGAAGATATTCACAAAAAACTGATTTTTTATTTGACGTTCAAACGACCTTGTCGTCTAAAATGACATACCGTTAGATTTGTGATGTCATGGAGTACCGTTATGCAAAGTTTCAAGGCAATCGGGCGCCCCACCTAAACGGAACTAGACCCCTTATATCAATTTGTTGAAATTCTCTCAGTATCACAAGCTTTTATTAAATTTCAATGACGTAAGGGCGTCGTTTGGCATATGAATACTTACTAATAACAACTTTCCTTAGGGAGGGTAACCACGCTCTGTCCTCTCTTTATTTCGAAGACATTTCAGCTTAAAATTTCTCCTTACTTAAAAGGACCCAGAGCGTTGACGGAGGGTTTATTATATTGCATATCAGTTTTGTTACAATTATTATTTTTTTACAGCTGTTATTTAGCTTGCCTTGTTTGTATGTACGGACTACGGAGTCTGTCCGGCGCCCAACACATCTTTCCTTACATTTTCTACCTTCGTATCGGTGAGTATTTGGGTTATAGATCCCGATCAGGGTTTGATGATGAAACCGGAAGATGGCTACAGATTAGATAGATGATGATCATGGTCTAATGACGGAACCAGAAGGTAGCCATGGTGCTCCCAGTAGAACAACGAACGAAACTGCAGCGATCCGTCAGTCCAAGCTGGACGAGCGTGATGGGTAACAATTTAAGCTACTATCAAAACAGTTATTTTTTTAGGCGGGGCAGGTAAATGTTTTTTAGCATCATGCCGAGGTGTGCGCTTTCTGGGCTAAAAGAGAAACTCAATATTATCATTACTATCGTTCCCCAAGCATTCTGAAGTTTACAGATATATAGGCTTAATTTAAGCCTAAAAAAATAACAAATAATTTGGTGTCTGTATTGATAGACTTAAAATTCTCCTTTTCCAATCGCTCATAACACCGAAAACCCCAGATTTGTGTAGGATAGCATAAAATAGCTTTAATTACACTCCTTAACCTTAATCTTAGCTTAAATGACACGTCAGTCTGTTGATTTTTCCTAGAACTATTCTATGCAGAGTTCAAATTAGAGCTCACCAGTATGCATTTCTGTTTAAGGCGTTAATTACAGTTTAATTTGAGAATAAATACCACAACAAAATGGGTAAACGAATTGTGAACTTACTGACCAATACTCAAATTGTCTATTGAATTGGAAATCGTTTAGGGACAAAAAAGTAGTAAGGGACTAGTTATATGTCCTTATATTTAACCCCATTTAAAATAGGACAAAATTTAGAGAAGAATGATTCAGTCCACATCGCCATTTTGGTACCTAAATATAAATTCGATTCACTACTACCGTAAGGTGAAAAATTTATTCACTGTTCATTACTTTTCTGTTATGCAATAGCTCTTGTAGTAACGAAACGGCCAAGCCACATATTTTGACTAAGGTGTAGAGTTTGTGAAGTTAGGGCTTGTAGAGTTAGAAGCTTGGCTCTACATGAGATCTGATAACCTTTTGACAGTGCGAGCCATATGGTCTCGTCTTGGCAACATTTTACATGAAAATGTTTTTGGTGGGATTTCACTTTTTTATAAGTTGCTTATGACAATATTTTTTTATTTTGTTCATTTTTTCCTTCTTTTTTTGGGGTGTATTTCTTGCACATCATAGGTGCCTTTTTTCATAGCCCACTCTGTATCTTTGCCGCAACGACGTGGCCCTCACGTTTGTGCCCCTCGGGTTGAACGCTCTCTGATATTGATTTCGGGCGTAATCGGCAACAATCGTTTCTGTTCGGACGGCAAGCTCACGTCGCGCTGTATTTGCTTCATCATCAATCACAGCGGGTACACATTAGGAGTTTTGCGCGCACTTAATTTAAAGGGTGGGGGGTGATTTACTAAAAATTCTGAAATATGTATTTTATTATTTATAACCAGGAGTCCCTATATCAATTTTCAGACCTCTAGCATCAAAATTTGCGGAAGTCTCATACAAACTTCCATTCCCTAGTTTAAGGGGTTTGGGGGTAAAAGTTCCAAGTTTTAGAATTTTGTTGTTGTTTGTGTACTAATATTAGCTTACATACCAAATTTCAGCTTTCTAGGACTTCAGAAACTATCCTAAGAATTTTTATGATCATCAGTGAGTCAGTGACGAAATCGGAGTTTTTTAGATATCAATAAAATCTAAAGTATAAGAGCTATGCGATTGAAACTTTATACGTTTAATAAGTCCACTATTGACCGCATATGCCGAGAATTTTGTTTATCTGGTATAATCCAAACCCAAGTTATGAGGATTCAAAAAAACGACGAAGCGCTTCGAGAAAAGGTAGGTAGTGACTTTGAGCTTCGCTTGGCTCGTCTTGGCGGGGCCACTACCGTGCCCCCAGATTAAACTGAAGTGAACTACACAAATTTATAACAACTAATGATAATTCATGTGACGTTTTCCAGCTGAGAAAAGATCAAGGGCGTTCAATGAGCGCATTGCTCCTTTCTGCGCCGTTTTGCTCCAGTTCAGTTTTGACAGCTGCCCCACATTAAGTTGCTCTGCTCTGTCTTGCTCTACTTTTGAAGTCATTAAACCTTATGTGTACCCAATTTCGGCCAGTATTGCTTCTTAAAGAGTTGTTCGATCCCTTTGAAGTATTCTAATTGTTCCACCTTAATGATAAACGCCCTTACGTACAGTGTTGCCCAATTCAATTAAAAATATTTTCGGTCAAGTTTTCGTAGATGGGTACCCATTGTGTCCTGCTGCGGAATTCTTTAATTCCCTTGCCTAGATTTAACGTAGATAAACGAAAATTACTACAACTTCTACTTGAAGTCAAGTATTACTCGAAATGCTTCTCGATGCGTGACATTCCTACGGGGTTCAAGTTTTCTGCCATCGTGACATGCACACACAGAGAGTATCTTTAAATTTCACCATTTCCACTTTTGTTTAACTTTAAAGTGAGATTGTGTGTATCTCTGTGCAAATGGATGCAACAAATTACGTTCTGGCAAGTTGGCAGAAGGAGCCTATACAAAGGCTGCTATCTCCCCAATGCGCTTCGTGGTAGTTTCTATTCGACCAAAAATGTCTGCGGTCGTGGCTTTTAATCTTTGCTCGAGGCTTAAAAGGTTTTTGCGATCATGGGCTTTGCCGGAAGTTTTTCCCATACTGACTTCTGGTGGTCCTTTTGCGCACTGGATCCACTAGAAAGGTATCCCACTACGTACATGGAAGAACATACGCTTCCTAGAATGGATGAGTTTTTTGCCGCTATCAGAGAGGTTGCGGTTGGATGGTATTTGGTCTGTCAACCCCAAGCGATGCACTTTGTTCTTCGATTAGCCTTGTGAAGGCAATCATTTTAGGAACCACCCGATGATTGCTGACAGGTTGATGAGTTTAACTTGAGAGCTGCTGTGGCAGAACGACGAGTTGGTATGCAAACTGCCGAAATGAGGTTTTGTCCTTTTTGTTGCAGGCAACCTCTGGAATTCAGGGTATTCCTTAAAGGGAGTAGAGGGGGGGGGGACCGTGGACTGCATAATTGGTTTGGGTTTTTTCCACTCTTGTTTGTGTGCCTTAATAAGCGGTTGCAACTACCGCAATTCTTGAAGGTAGGTAGAATGCAACCTTTTTTTTTACATGGAAGTAGTTCTCTGTGGTGGCTGTGTGATAAAGGAACTGATATTGATGGCTAACGAGCTGAACAGTAAATCAGAACCAGGGCACCACCCTTTTACGCATGTTGGCCTGCCTATACGGCGGTGAGGCCCAGAATAGTTAGAAATTAATTTCAGCCTGACCAGGAGTAATAAATAACGCCAGTCCAGGCCAACATAAGTGAAGCGCAAGGATCTCCCACAAAATCGCATAATTCCTTGAAAGCTCGCACATAAAACACTCAAGAGAGCTGCCGGCCTTGATGCAATAAGATAGGCGCTCCGTTCGGAAATGGTGTGCGTATTATAGATAAATTGCAAAAGATATCCGGATCCTTCGTATAAGCTTACATCCACAGCACGCAACTGGCGGGCGGGTGGACCCGTTGGGAAGCCGGCACCGGTGCTGTGATTCCGCTCACACAAACGACCACAACAAGGAAACCCAACCATTCCGGCTCAAGTCCTTGATTGCCGTTAAGATCTCCACGAATGAGAATTACTTGGATATGCCCATGAACAGCAGTTGATTACGCTCCGACACTTCAGGGGCGATTAATTATTTCGGAGTAACCGCAAGCCTGGTCGCAGGACAGGGGCTCTATTTGAATAACGCAAATACGTCGATTTGTTTCTCCGCCGCCTATTGTTGAAGGCAGTTTAATTACGGGCAACTGATTTTTGCTTTCTGGGCCATTTTTCCTTTCGCATTTCTCAGCCTAACGAGCGGTGAAATTTATTCACACGAATTACTTGCACAATGCTAATATTTTGTATATTTTGGGAAGGCCGGAGGACCACATTAATTTTCCTTGTCAGAAGGTCCTGCAAGTTCCTTATTAATTTCCACTCCTGAACTACTTATGCATTCAGTTTTTATAATGTTTGCGTTTTGTCCTGGAAGTTTCACAATTCCCCAGGACGAAATAAGAAAACAAATACCATTAATTATTTATTGCAGGAAGTAGGCTCGTGATTCAGTCCAGATTTCTTGATTGCTATTAGTTATAGCGACCAGTTGCCATTCACCAAATTGCCACGCTAGACCCACCCGACTTCCACATACCGTGCTACATTTAATATCCCTCTAGATTATGCAGACTAAGGCGATTTCCGGCTTATACCACATAGGATACTGTTGACGTAATATAGTGGAGAAAGGGTTCCATTCAGCACTTAAAATCTTTAGGTTTTTGGCATTACAATATGAAGGAAGGTATTTAATTGTAGTGTGTTTTAGGAAGATTACTGTCTTCACTACCAAAGTAGGGTATGTGTGACAAACATTGGATGATTTGGTCTTAATTTCTGTAAAATTTATTATATGGCGTCGAAAGGTGCCAAGAGGTCAGACAAACACATGTATGAAGGATGAGAGGAAAAGTGGAGGCTGGATCAGTACCAGCATTCAAAGGTTTGCCAACTTAATCTCCATCACTGTAGAGAGGCATAACCTGCGTGGTACTTCGTTGCTTTGTGGAAGAACAGTTGGATGCAGTCCTACTGCATTTACAAAGGTGGGATTAAGGGACTGCCGGGAAACGTTGAACCTGAAAGCAGGGCAACGGATCGGGATCAAGACATGTATTATGGAGAGGGATGGGTTACAGACGGTCATACCGGTGCATTCTGTAAAATCCTTATGTTTTCTCACAATAACATCACAGGATAACGATCGAGGATTCATTTGAAAGAGGACACTTGTGGTACCTTGTCCTCGAAAAGTTATTCATGGAAAATGTTGAAAAATGAAAATTTTGTGATAAATTTAGAACAAAAAATTCACATTTTTCAAACTCGAACTTGAGTAACTGAATAAGTTTTCAAGGACACGATCGATCGGGACAAATAAGATACCGTTGGAAAGCTATAATATCCCCTTTCAACTGAATCCTTGGTCGTTATCCTGTGATATCTTTGTGAAGAGTTATAAGGACTTTGCAGGGCCTAAAAACATTAAATCGTTGGACGTAATTTTGAGGGGGAGAGAGTGATTTTATGGAGAGGGATCTCCGAGCAAACGTTGATCAGGAGACTTCAAGGAATTGAGTGGTATACTGTACGCATATCGCTTAATTACTGGAGAATTTACATATACGTGTGTGCAGTCCGCTTCTATGCCGAGTGTAAAACAGTGGAGAGCTTCTTTAGTTTAAGATGAGCTAGCATAGATGAAATAGTTTTAGAATTTTGTAAAGATTTATGGAGTAGGCGGAATAGGCGATTTCTTAAATGTGTACCCTCTCACATAACAAAAAATTAAACAAGTTGTTCATTACTTTAAACTGTAAAAATGTTGACAGATGATTCCGAACAATATGCAGGAGAAAATTAGAGAAAAGCTTTTATTTGCATGTATAATAACTATAAGTGAAAAATTTAATTAAGGTTCACTGTAGCCTGCAGCAGGTCCCATTTCAGTAATTTCCTTCGCTGAAATCCCGAAAAAGTATAGGATATTTCTATTTGTATAGTAGTACAACTTAAAAATACAGAAAATAATAATAATAAATTTCCCACATTCCGATTGCTTCAATGTTGAAACGAATCATGTCGGAGGACAAACCTTTCTTAGATCTTGAGAACGTCTTGAAGGATATCCTAAATCTGGAGATTTATAACGTGCTGTTCATCTCTTTACAATGAGGTACCGAATTCATAACTCATTGTGCTATTTCTGCCAGCAGCGACGAGATTCTTTCTGTGGCGAGGAATTTTCTTTCAGCTTAAAAGCTCCATAAATCTCCGTTGGAGCGAATACAATTTTTACAGATGTCAAGACGGCATCGACGCCCAATTTCACAAATGCATTCAAAAATTTCTTCCAAATCCAATTCTCCGATGGTATTCCGACCAGAATGCGGAACTTAGTTGTTCGGTGAATGTGTTCAATGCCAAAAATCATAAATTTCTCCGCATGAAGGAAAAACAGGATCAAATGAGAAATTGAACTTTATAAATAATGTATGACAAAGGCGTAGTCTCAGCCGGGGGCAGGGTTGCCGAGGTGGGGGCCGCTTTTAAGTTATGTACTTGTGGCTGCAGTGCATATTTCACGCTCCATGTAGTCTGGTAAACAGGACAAGAATATACCGACCAAAGACCCCGTCCACGGTATAGAAATCTGCGGCCCACAGAAAGGAGTTTATCCAGTTCAAGTTAAATCAACAACACCAGCCCCAACAACAATACAACCAGCAGCGCTCGCTGGCTACAGAATAGTTGAGATATGTGGATAATAAGAGGTCAGCAGTAAGATAGGATGTTGCTTGTGGAGACTGATTTACGACTTGTGGCTCAAAAAGTGTTCCGAGCTGAGTTTGTCTAATGCTTTCGGAGTCGTTGAATCAACTTGTTGTAGGTACGGATACAAATCGAATCTCATGCGCTCTTAATAAGAGCAAAACAATGAAACTGAGAAGCACTTTAAATCACCTCATAAGATATTTAGCAGCAGACGCAGACGGTGAGGCAAGATACGTTTTCCTTCCACGTGTTGCTACTGCTGTTCCACCGGAAACAGACGGGAGTTTTTGACGAGTTCAAAGCTACCGCGATAAATGAGCTCCATTTGTAAGGCACTTGCAGTGTATTTTGAATTAATTTTGCTTTATTATTGTGCTGTCGCCGGCTTATCAATAATTTCGCTCAATTAATTTGGATTCCCCCGGGGGAACATATTATTAGCCATTAAGGGTTCGTGCTGGCTTTCAGCACCTCGCAACTCGATTTGTTTATTTCCACCGGAATATCATTAACTTTAAAACTGGTGAAAATTCCCAGTTATGACCGTAAAATTTATCGTTAACCATTTGCAATACATCAGATCAGAGTTTTCAGCGTTTCAACAGTTATGGGTAATAAAAAACGATTTGAGTAATCGTATGCGTGGGGTGTGAGTACGCCATATAAAATCCGCAAATTGATTCCTTTTTTGTCGTCAAAATATCAATGAGATTGGATAAGAGCCGCATAAAAAAATTTCAAATCGGTTCGTTGACAATTTAACGACTTCTTACGCAACATAAACTTTTACTGTCATCAGGGATAATGTTCAGCAGCCGTTGTCTATTACTCCTAAATCAGCGGATTCAAAGGAAATATTGAAAGTATTTCTTGGTAATTTTTTCTCGATTGGCCTGGATTTTCCAGTGAAGATGAAGCCCAAATAATCATCAGTCTATTTGAAATAAATTTTTATGAACAATTCGAGAACTGATCAAATTTGTATGCATATTACCAAGAGGGCTGGGCATCAGATGTCCAACGTCTA